>PQWD01003488.1:28972-43793 GCA_019425675.1 Leucinodes orbonalis
TAATTGTTTTTATTATATTTTTGTATATTTTTTGACGTTCATAAGTGCTTTTTGTAAGCCTAATTTGAATAAAGAATTTTGAATTTGAATTTGAATTTGATGTTTTCCTTCACCGTAAGAGCAGGAGTGGACTGATTGTAGTAAAAGTGGTTGAATATAGAGAATTTTGTTAACATACATTTTATCTATCCACGTTTTTATTTGCCTAAATTAACAAGCTAATACGCATATTGGAATATAATGATACACAAGGTTGAATAACACAATATTGTTACAATTCAATTTACAGTGACAAGATAGGAATAATTTATTTATCCAATAATCACATTAGAGAAACACTAATAAGCTATTTTCTAACCAATTAAAGTTTATTAAAGTTTAATATGGCGGATTTTACATAATGTCCGTTCACCACAGAGTACATGCTAATTGTCAAATCGAAAAAGTCCAGTACGTTCTAGATATTTAGTGGTGTATAAAAAGAGTGTTACCGTATTATTCTTCGTGTTTGGAAATAATATATACAAGAACCCCCAGCTCTTTTCAATGATAAATTATTGGATACAATTTCCAATGTGCTACTACAGGTAAGTTTTTTCTATTTACCAAAACCAATGTTAAAACAAAGTGTATTTTACAGCATAAGCTTTTGATTTCTATTTTGAAACGTTTCAAAATTAATAACCAGAAAATCTTTAAGTAAATGAGCTTTTAACTTAACATGTGATTTCTGTTCAATAATCTTAAATGTAAGCCCATTAAAATAGTTCGTTCTTTGCCATCTTCGTTTATAATGCAATGTAAAGCTGAATAAGAGAGAATGGTTTGACGCTCTAGTGACCTACATTCCGTACCAACGCCTCTGGATGCATCAAAGGATTCTACAAATTATAATTCAAAGGCGTTTCCTTACTTCTCAAAGATGAATTTGCTAACAAAACATTAATGGTGAAAGGAAAAGTATACTACCTAATATTTGGACACCCAAGTTAAATAATATCTCATTACACAATTTTGCTTTATCTGACTCCATAATTCAAAGAATTTAAATCGGCTACTCGTAAAATTTTAAAGTGTTACATGATCAACTTACGCTTATCTGTTGGTAAATGATTGATGAATAAATAAATATCCACTGACATTCACACAGCGCCATCTAGCCCCATGTTAAGCGTGAAGCCTGTAATGGTACTAAACAACGGATAAACATACTTATATACATTTTCTTTGTAAATTCATACATATTATACATAGAAAACACCTAGGCCATTACAAACAGACATGTTCATGCACACAAATATTTGAATAATTGGCCTGCCGATGACAGATGCAGTGTTAAAATAATTAATGATTGTTTTATAATTGTTATTTATCGAGCTTCGGTGGCACATTGGTATGGACTGTTGCGATCTGGAGGGTACAGGTTCAAATCCCGCCACGAACCAAAGTCTTTTTGAGTTTTGAAATTATATTAACGTTTATCCGATGATCTTACGGTGAAGGTATGTGCAGGTTTTATCGCGAAAATAACCTTAATCTATACACAGATACAAAGGTCATTCGTGAAGTCAGCCAAACCACACTGGGCCCGTAAGGACGACTTAGGCCTTACACCTTTACGGGTAGGCTCGTACCCCTCGTGGCGATGAGTTCATAATGATTATTATTATTATGATTTACCATTAACATTGCTCTGCATCCGTTGCGACATTAGCCATTGGGTAAAGAAGTGCACCGCGCATGTACGAGCAGCTTGATCTCAAAGATTGTACCTAGTTAGGTTAGGTTAGACTTACTTACTTTACACTGACACTTACTTACTTTGATTAATTTCCATCTTATAACGTTGTGCATTGTTTTAAATAATTATAATCGTGAGCTATCACGATTATTATGTCTATCAAATCTATTTAAGAAGATATATTAGTATTAACTAATATTTTAAATAGATTTTATAGATTGATTTGATGGTTTGTTTGTTTATTTGCTTTGAAGAGGCTTTGAAATTGCGTTTGGAAGAGCTATACAATTCCCGCATGATATATTATTCAAAAGAATAGAAATGCTCATGAAAACTCTTAATACCCGCGTGGAGTCAAAGCGTGCCGATAGTTTTTAATAAGACTAGCCTACGACATTATTTATTACAAAAATCTTTTCAACTATGATATGCCAGAACCCACCAAACTAGATGATTGGGATACTATCCCAAAGCACTTACAATCCGCAATTAATTCAATATTAAATATTAACCTCTCAGAGTCCTACCGTAAACACAGTTATGTTGCCAAATAACATTTATATCCGCCATGAATATTGGATCGCGGACGCTATCTGTTATGCAAATCACGAACTTGAGTGCACTCTAGACGGTTGACCAACTACAATCAAACCTAGAGTGAGGTATATATCTAGAATACTGAAAATAATCATTTACACGCACACGATATATTAAAGAAGAATTGAAGATATATTTAGGAAGACATTGACCCGGTTATTTAAATAAAAACTAGGTTTCCCTAAATAAAGAACGTGAAATAAAACAATCACTTGTATTGGTGATTGAAGGATTGAAACAAGCGATGTAGTTTAAAATGTCAGCTTAGTAGACGTTTATCAACCCAATACATATCTTTTGATCAAGTTAAAAGTGAGAACAATAACACTAATTCTTATCTCGATAACTGCGGCGGCAAATTGAAGTGAAAGTATACGAAACATAAAATCACCCTATATATTTTCACTTAAAATTTTTTTTATAATAAAATAGGAAATAAATTCAACAGTGCACCTGGTGAGTGGCAACTGCCTAATCCACAAGTGATTTTGAAGAATAAATCCAGAACATTGTTATTCAGTACGTAAATTAATAATATGTTATTAGTAATTTAACATTTCATTATAAACCACATCATTTGCACTATATAACCAATTATTACTCTTCCTAAGGTTATTATTTTCCAAAAAAGCCAATCTGATACTAACACCTAAAAATATTCTAGAATAATATGACCTACCCTACTATGAATGTCATTCCGTTACACCCAAATAGCTCCCTCGCCATTTCAGTACAATCATTCGCGACCATTCCCAACTTAGCAATCCGCTAATTCCAGACGGGATGCTCTAAATCGATTTTTAAGATTGCATACAGTATCAAGCCATTGTAACGAGGAAAATTGGAATCCGATTCATTATGGATACTGATGGAGAAATTTTCAATTTAATAAACGTTTCAAGGGTTTTTAAGTTACGAGTAGTTTGAAGACTTAATTGTATCGTAATGATTGCAATTTTGATTAAAGTCTAAACAATAGCTGTTTCGCTCTGCACTGCAGATATAAGGAACTGTTACAGCCTCCATACCTATTAGGTATCACTGGAAGTGCTTCATAATTGTTTAAATGGTCAATAACTCGCGAAGTTTAAACAATAGATGTTCTTTTATTTTCCGCGAGAAGTCCTCAAGCATTTTGTAAGCTGTAAGTATCGCAAGTTAAATAATTGTATCGACAGAGTTCGTTGCAATTCAGCAGAATGCATGCATGTAGCAACAGCAAACAAGTAACATTGGATTGGGCACCATGGTTATGCAACTTTTAACGATCCAGCCTCGTTCGGAATGTTAACTAAAATCATGATATAACAGCGATAGAAAAAAGAAATCATCTCAACACTAATTCCATAGACATATAATATTATGGAGAAGATTATAGATTTCATATACAAAATATCCATAGATAAGTGATGTTAAAAGTCACAGATATGAATATCAGACGGTAAGCGATTTAAACGTCAAAGGAAAAGTGATATCCCTTTATCCTGTGCGCTCTTTTAAATATATAACTTCTTTGCAAGATATAGAATCTTAGATTTTATTCTTGCATCTTAAGTTAAATAACGCTATTCAACGAGAAGCAATGTCTTAGGAATATTTTTTTTAAATCTTCCCAGTGTTATTATTAGTGACAATAAATAAGATATTGTTTATGCTACCTTTGAATGTACCTTTTTACGAATACGCTTGTTTATTTTTAAAGATAGGTCAAGCGGCCAAGGACATTCTTGCGGTCGTGCGTAGCACAAGTGGATAGTGACAACACACAATAGATGAATCTATTGTTGACGCGTGTGCTACGTTAGAGCGGATAAATAGTGTTCAATATAAACGCATATAGTAGGCTTGATATCAAATTCAATTATTAATATCATTGCTAGTTTAAATTTTAGAGGGTATTTATTTAGTAATATTATCATGCATCCGTTAATCTTTTAACTTTTAGTCCATACCTAAATTGTTTTAATGAATTATTTTACGTACGTGTTGCGTACGTATTACTTAATTTTGGTCATTCTCAAACATCCAACTTAATAACAAGTTCAACCGATCCCAGCTCATGCTCGTTTTCACATTTGTTCCTGTGAACTATGGTCCATGACGCGTAAGGAATGTCAGCGAACTTCGACTCCATTTGGAATTTTATTTCAACTTCCAAAGGTATTGGAAGTCCTTTGAGGAACTCAGCCTGGCGGTAACCATAGATTTATCATCGCAAAGCTCCATTTGGGGTTGACTTAAGTGTAATAACGTTATTAAAATTGGCTTTAAGTTTTATTAGGATTTCAGATTTTTTTATATCCCGTGTGTCGAAACTATGTTTTGAACAAAAACAAACGCATGAAAATAATACCAAAATAATCAAAATGGGCCTTATTTTATTGGGATCCACGTTTTGATCATTTTCCTTTCAATTAATGTTTCCTTTTGATGTGCGTTTAATAATCTTTATTTATTTTTAAAACTTGTTTTTGTTAGTCACTGATAGCCTCTTTATAAAGCTCTTTACGAGTTTTACCCAAATCTTGGCTTAGCGCGTAACAATCAACTAATCTCTAACGTAACACACAGTACGGCTCCATAGCCGTGAAATAAAATGGAAGGAAAATACAGCGCAATCTAATCCCAAACTAAGCATTTAGCCTGTAATATGAATACTAAACAACCCATGAACATACTTATATATTATATAAGTATATTTTTGTTAATATATACATCTTATACATAATGTTTTTTCAAATATATCAGAAAACACCCAGACAAATACAAACATACATGTTCATGAACACAAATATTTGTACTGGCCTGGCATTAAACCTGGAATTCTTGGAGAAGAGGCGAAGATTCAACCTATTACACGACATGGGTCGTCTCGGGTCAATGACTACGCCGTCCCGAAGCATGATTTTGGAAGATAAACGATACTACGATAATACGGACTGGTATATATTATTCAAAACTATAATGTCATGCCCAATTCAAAAAAGAATGGTCACCAAAGCGGTTGTCCAAAGATTTCTGAACGTGTAGCCCCCCTTCTCTTGACAAAAAATGTTCTTTGTAAGTTCACTCGTATTTCAACAGTGGTTGGTTTGCATCAATCATCCTTGTCGTCGGCAACATGAAACAGTGGCTTCGGGTCGTACTTTTTAAAAATTAAATCCATTTTTCATCCGAAAATATTTCGGCGAATGCAGAAACTTGATGGCTTAAACATCACAATGGGTTAAGTTGTTAACTTGGCGTAATGGAAAAAGCTGAAATTATTTAAATTTTATAATTCCAGAATTAATAATTAGTACGTGAGTGAATTACATTGGAAGCGATGTTTGGATACAAAGATACGATCGACGTTATAGGCGAATATTTAGAGAATTAATATATTTTATATTCCTCTGAGATGTTTAGAGTAAAATAAGCTCAATAGCGCTTGCTTTTACAAAACGTCGCAACGTTGTTATGTAGATATTAATCTCAATTGCAAATTGTTGCTTCATAAATAGATATTTTAATATTTCATTGAGATAGTGTAGACTTTAATCAAAACTATGTGTATGTTGGAAATTCACAGAAAATGCAGTGAGGCTTTCTCTAACCCCGTGTGTAGCTTTTAATATGCCGCTAATTGTGTGTGTTGCATGTCACGTAGTAATGTATTTTCGAATTTCCTTTATTATATGTACGTTTATCCGACGCTCTTACGGTGAAGGAAAACATCGTGAAGAAACCTGCGCACGACTACGAAAGAAGAAATTCAAAGGTCGTGCGTGCAGTCGGCCAATCAGCACTGGGCCCGCGTGGACGACTAAGGTCTATACACCCTATACGGGTAAGCTCGGTAAAGATGTATAATTTTATACATTTTTCCCGAGGTAAAGTTATCTATTTTAAATCATACAAATTGAACGATAGAGTGGTCAAAGAAGTTGATGAGATCCGCGATCTTGGTGTCCTTTTGGATAAAACACTCCAGTTTCATAAGCATGTCGATCAATTAGCAAGAAAAAACTTTAAAATTTTAGGCTTCATTATACGTAATTGTGGGGGTTTTAAAAAGGCTTCAAGCAAAATTGCTCTTTTTAATTCGTTGATAAGATCTAGCTTGGAATACTGTTGTGTAGCTTGGACTCCTTACTACGCTATTCATTAATTTCGCATTGATTTAATACAAAAACGATTTTTATGGCACCTGTCCTTTCAATGTGGAATGTCTAAATAACTTCCTTCATACTATTCTCGCTTGAAGCATTTCAAAATCCTTAGTCTTGACAGGAGAAGACAGATGCTTGATCACCTATTCTTGTATAAGCTGGTTAGTGGACATTTGGATTGCTCAGGTTTATTGCAGAAAGTTAATTTTAATGTTCCATATAAAATAGCTCGTTTGACGAGATACCTCCCATTTAAAGCAAATAGCTCAAAAAGTAATCTTGGTCATTTCTCCACTATTAACAGAATACAATCACAATTTAGTCAATTTTCGCGCTCGTCTGTAACAACCCCAGTACAATATGATGTGTCAATCTCACTGCGCAAATTTAAATCTTTGTTATTAGATGCATTTCGGTCCGGAAAATAGTTTTGTTTCAGACATAATTAAATTAAATTTTGTAATTGTTAAAACTTATGTAATTTAAGTTATTTATTAAAAGGCATACATTAGTGCATGTCGTGGCAGCCTTTAAGTATAACAGCGATTTGTTATGTTACTAATAAGTTTTAATTGTGAATGATATCATCGTTTGTTATGTTGGTTGTCCTTAAATAAATAATAATGAATTGATGATGATAATGATTTATTTAGACATAAACTCGTTTACATAAACTCTTCTTATATATTTAATTCCACCTTTACGCTATCCAGCGAGACGGAGTCGACGTCTCTTCATTTGTTTTATTAACGCTGTCAAAAGATCGAAACCCCATCATAAAGTTTAACGTTAATTGTGTAAACTCTCATATTATTGTTTCGCGTATATTAATATTTAAGAGGAAATTGCTCGACTGATTAATCAAAGCGTAGCAGAATCGTTATTGCGATATTAAATTCGCTACGAAAGTGTTGCGCTTTATCCCTTCGTATCAGTGATTCAGATCACGTGATCCTTCACCAGGATCAGAGAAACAGTTGATTACAACTATTAATATCTGATATTGCGAACCCAGCAAACATGGCGGAGCTGTAATCCAAATACGTGTTATCGCGAAGTTTGTTCATTAGTACGTAATGCATTTATTGGTACGTAACTCGTAGATGGTTTGATTAGTGTACGAGATTTCATTATGAATCAATGGGCGGCAGATATGAAGTTCTAAATTATAAGGTATAATCATTAATGATAATAAAACATTCGAAAAAGGGGCCTCTGTGCTGTTGGCTTCGGCCCCACGTATGCCTTCTAAAGGACCGGGCCACTATTTGGCTCGTGAATCTTAAGGATTTCGAAAATATAATAATAATAATAAATATCCACTGACATACATACAACGCCATCTAGCCCTAAACCAATCATAAGCCTGTATGGGTTCTAAATTCCAAACAACGGATAAACATACCACTAAAAACCTTTTTTGTAAATACATAAATAGATATTATACATAGAATAACCCCGAGCAATACAAACAGACATGTTCATGCACACAAATGTTTGTACTTCTCGGGGATCGAACCCGGGACCCTTGGGGTAGTAGCCGACGAATCAACCATTACACCAAATGTGTCATCAAATCACAATCATTCTATACTTTTGATATTTGTAATCTCGCTTTTCTCTTCAACCTATCGCAGTCCACTGCTGAACATAGGTCCTCCATTTTGCGCCAGATATCCCGGTCCTCCGCTTTTCTCATCCAACCTCCACCAGCGACCTTTCGCAAGTCGTCGGTCCATCGGGCCGGAGGGCGTCCTACGCTACACTTTTGTGTTTCGGGATGAGGGCACTGTAGCTAGTGAAATTACCGGGTATAAGAGACCTAACATTTGTTGTCTCGGGTACGGGCGCAGTGCGGCGTTGATGGGGAATAATAACTGTCTATCAGTTGCTGGTCTCAGTTAATGCCGCTCTGTCATGGTTTGGCGTATCACTTACCATCAGGTGAACGTCCAGACAATCCTATACACTTATAACATAAAAAAATAATAAAAAAAGTAGAGCACTCGATGTAGATATAAAGTATATTCGTCTGAACATGTATAGAAATTGAGTATTCTTGTTTCAATATGTTAAACCAGTTTTGATTTAACTTACTGCTAAAAATTTAAAACCGACAAAAGAAGTTTTGTCGGTTTGATTCGAATAAATTTGAAATTGGTTGACAGTAAAAACCAAAGAGTGTACTAAGTTTATTTCATGTCTCTCCATCACAGTAACAGAGCTAAAACAATTCAAAAATAAACGGCATATGACCAAATAACATCAACTTACAAAAGTACAGATGAAAGGGAAAAAATAAAAACGCTCGCACTTTCTTTTTCCTTCCTGTTGCACTCGATACTAAAACTACGGGCAATAGAGAAATAACGTCAAAATCCTTGTGTTTTGCATCCGTTGACTGCTTTGCTGGCAGCCTTTGTATTTTATTCATATGCAGCAAGATATGAATACAGTATAAAGATTGAGAAGCAAAAATAACGCGCTCTTTCGACAGTGGCCTTTGTAAGAAGTCGGATTTGTTCTGCAAATTCTCTGTAACAGGAAATTGCCTGGAACGTTCCGAGTTGTGCAAAAGAAATATAGGTCTCACTTGCTACAATTGACGGGTTCATTGGGTATTTGCTTCATAAGTGCGAAATTTTCGGTATCAAACTAGTTACTGTAAATCCTTGGTAATATATCGGCTTGTTTAATGAGTTTTGTTATTACCATAGTCCAGCTATACGACATCTAGCGATTTTGATGACCTTCTTCTTAGCGTGTCGATGGTAAATGTTTGGTATTTATTTTGATGGTAAATTGTACAAGCCTGTATTAAAGCTAAACTAAAATATAAGCTAAGGTGGAGCAATGTCGGCAGTTATGCTTAAATTCTAAGAAAAGATCTTTTGCCAATCACAGCATGACATAAGGTGGACTATCGTTCAGGCTGCCTTAGGAAGAAAATCTAATGAATCCAACTTGATCTCTGGCATTATTAATTATATTGAAATCATATAATTTATTAATATGGTTGAAATCAAATAAAATAAGTGCATACTACACACACTACTGAAGCCGTCAAAAACTAAATACCTGCACACATAAATTAAAAGCGTTAGTTATTTTATCTAAGTAGGAAGCACTTCAAATCATTCCAACATATTATCCGCCATATATTTTTTTTACTTACTGGACATTGAACATTTCAACTAAAAAAGCATGGAATTTTACTTTAGAGAACATATAAAATTTCATTACACACATTTTTTATTATAGCCACATTAAACTGAAATTCTCTCATTAGATGCTGCAAACTTGAACTACAGGGCATTAATAGGCTATTAATTACATAGTAGCCGAAAGTTTGCCTATCTAATATGAAACTTTCATCCCATGTGTCCGAAGTTTGTTTAATCACCGCTAGAATTATAACTGTAAAATAATATTTCCTGCGAAGTTATGTATAAAATATCACTGCAATATCAGTAATTGCAACCTGGCCTTAATAAATGCGGACAGTGTTAGTATGAAGTCGTCTGCGAACCTTAATAACTTAGATAATGTTTAAGATTGCCAAAGTATTGTTAGAAAATCAACAGTCATTAGGTCGTTCCGGAGAGGTTGGCTTATGTTTTCACAGTTAGGTTAGTATGACATTTATTGATCCATATTCCCATACCGTACTGTCGACAACTAAGATATTAAAAAAAACAGTTCACAAATTTTAAGTTACCAGTACATGAACGACTCAAACTTATCTATTGCTTTTTAAATCTTTATTTTTTTTAAATAGAAGCAGAGTTGATTAGATCTATTTTATAAAGTTAAACATGTCTGCGTTTGATATAACTGATATTTATTCGCTGTTAGTATTATAAATTCAAAAGTAGCTATTTTTTAATATTTGTTAAAACAGGCAACTTGTGCCTTATAAAGTTCGACTCGTTACCCAACCAGTATGAAGTTACCTTTTTTATTCGAATTCTAGTTGTATACTTAGGCAATTGGCTCATCCCATTACCAGTTAACAAGTCTTTTACAAAACGCCTAGTATAAAGGCAGCATCACAAAGGTGCTAGTCAAACACAACTAACGACCAATTTCCGTTGACATAGAGCTGAGCTTTCCAATATCCGCTTTCCATTTTCTGAGAACGCATCTTTATGTGAGAATGGCGCTAAAAGTGCTATTTTAGTCCTTTCACATTATCTTAGATTATACACGTAAAACTACTTTATAAAAAAAACTATTAGCAATAATTAATTGAATCTTTACTAAAAGTAGCCATTGATTACTTTTTTTTAATATGGATGTGATAAATATTTATTTGGCCCAAAAGTCTAAGTATAATATTACTAGCAGTTTTAAGTCATTATTTCTTTTCAACTTATTGCAGTGTATGATAAACATAATATTATTAATATTAATACATCAACCTTATTTGTTAAGAACATGCGGCCCAAAATATTATAGTAAGAATGGTATGATAGAGATATAATAATAATAAATCTTTATAAATAACATAGTTTGAATAAACTATATATTCTATTGCAATTGCTTACTCTGCAATAATATTTAGAATTGAAATTTCAAAATATATAATGCAAATATAACATATTATAATGCAATGTTGTACAAAATGTAGAATGAACAGGAGTAGAGTAGGAGTAATGACATTGTATATTTCAACTATTCTTATGACACATTTTACACAATCATTAATGATGTCTTATTAAAACCACACAAATTTATGGTGCATTGTTATGGCATTCTTACAAAGGCACAAAACATTGTTGTTAATTAGCTTTTATATTGTAGTCCAAACAACCATAACAATAATTCATTTCTCTGTTTTGAATTCAGAAAGTTGCCTCCAAGCATAATAAAAATACTTCACGATGTTTAATTTGTTTACGCGACATGAATTCGACTTCCTAATAATTGTTCTTATAGACTGAAGGAATATTTAATTAGACAAATCATTTGTCGCGTATTTATTTACGCGGGTGCCGTCTGAAGCGATATGGGGACAATCGGCAGAGAAGGGAACTCTCATTCATTACACCTAAGCATTTATATGAGAAAGCCCTGAATCCAGCTGTGGACTGTCACAGCCTTTAATTATCATATCTTTGACGAGAAGTGGACGTTGTCATGGACTGACAACAAAAGTGTGTCGAAATCCGGCCAGTTTTGTATAAGACATTCATCTCGCAGTGCCGAGAAAAAAAACTGAAAGGAAACGTGTTGTGCGTGGTAAAATGGTGCAAAACCCGAAGTAAACAAAATAATAAATCAGGAATTATATTTCGTAGGTAAATTACAAGTTCGATTAAATTTTTCTACTTTAAAATATTAAATAGATCTATACAAAAAAATATTCAGAAAATCAATTTTTGCCTTCAATACCTTATATTCTCAGCTAGTACTTTGTTCAATTTCATATTGCTATAGTGCCGCTCCCTTGAAGCGTTTATATTGAAATCTATACTCATAAAACGGAATAAAAATCAGCTGTTTTAGTCGTATCTTCATAACTTAGTTACCTGAGCAAGCAATATTCCCGTAACTTCTACATCACTTACTCAGATATCCTTTGAAATCGAATCATGTAAGGATTTAACGCGTCAAGTCAAGCTATAAAGATGTTGAATTATAGGTACTCATATATGAGCATAACCTTTTACAATTCAGATTCATGGACGTATAAAAAAATACAGACGGAGTCTCGCTAACATCAAAAGTATGTCAAAACCCGGCCAGTTGTTGTATAGAAAACCACAAAATATGAAGACAATTCGGTATTTTCCAACACCCGCAATAAAATACAAACCATAATTTTATAAAAGCGCACCTTTTTTTCGTTTCATTGATCACCTTTTGTTTTTTGCAATATTGTATTTTTAAATACATTGAAACCAATAAAAATGAGGTCAGTTGATAATAGTAAGTAATGACGTCACAAATCACTAATCTCATACAAAATATATGAAAACGTTCCTTTTTGACAGTTCATAAAAAGTATGTCAACGATTAGTGGTGCGCATCGCGCATCTGTCAACAGAGCCATATATAATGCTAAAAAAATATCTAAAAAGAGCATGGCCTTTGTTAACTTGTGTAAACCGCAGTAAACATAAGGAAAACAATTCTGAAAATATCCATTATAGGTAAATTAACATTACGATTACATATTTTGAGTTTAAAACACTAAAATCATTTACGAAAATTTTTTTGCCAAAATTACATCATAGACAGCAGTTGTCATTTCGGGGACACATTTTATGTATTAATGACAGTCACTCCGTATTTTTATATGTCTATGTTCAGATTATGGGTTTTCCGGAAATGTCCATATCAAACAACTACTTATTGCCATGGACGTGAATCACTAGAAAATTAGTCTTCGTCTATTAACTCAACCATTTGAGAACAATCAAAATAAAAATAGTTGTCCGTGGTCAATGATATTCTGTATATATAAAGAATTTATACTTTTTACATCATTGTCCGTCGTAAAGTCCTTTTGATTAATGTTTTACCTATTTTTGTGCATTTTCTGTATTAAAAAAATGTTATCAATAGCACTGAAATCTTTATATCACTCTCATATTTGGCAAGGCCCTTTCATTTTTATACAAGACATATTGTTCCAGTAATGACACTCTATACATTTAGATGTTTACCTCTGAGAACGGTTGGCATCATTCCAAACATGACTATTACAAAATGACTTGGCAAGTTGCCGCATTCAAGAACCTTGTTTTTATTAGCTTACGGCACGATTTTGAATAGCAAGGTTGAATGAAGAAAATAAGGAAGTTTTTGTACAGCAAATGTAAAGGGGAAGGTATTTCGTAAGTTGTCGAAACTTGAATGCTGGTATTTTGCCAATATATATATTATATATACGCATATGCGTACAAAAGTTTCAGCATGTTTGGAAGATTCACTTGGACCATTTACGGCATAAATGTTTTTCAATTTATTTTTATTATTCTGGTAATCCAGATAGCTTGTTGAAGTTGGGGTAAGTAAATTGAGGTCTCTTAGTGTTCATCCAATTTGGCATAGTATTGTCCATTACCCAATAACCTACGTTAGCTTACTCGGTCCTGAGTCGTCGTATTAAGAACCAACGCAGTGCTACATATCGCCCCGTACAATAGGAGTGTTTTACACTCCTGTGTTTTGGGATGAGAACATTGTAGCTAGTTCAATTACCGGATATGAGAGACGTATTATTTCTTGTAAGAAAAAATAAATAAATCCTCAGATATCAAAACACTAATTGCATTTTAATTTCTTGGTATTGTAACTTTCATGCATACAAAATAAATTATACTAAGACAGCGGAATCACAATCTATCAATTAGCTGCAATGCAATATTTAACCGATACAAATCTCGGTGCCAACACATGAAATCGTTTACCCATAGGCTCAAGCAGATAATTAGTTTTTCCCTTATCGGAAGATCTCACTAAACACTCGGCTCACATAAACAATGAAAGAGCATTAAGTATTCGCCAAAGAAGTAGAATTAATAGAACGTGTCCAGAAACTTTCAGGGCGGATTATAATGGTATTACAGTGTATCGTCTTTTAACGTCTGCTTGATGAAATTGTCGAGAGAAAACTTGTTTGTACTCGTTTGAACGTCACTCGGGAAACTGTTTAACAAACTCATGCCTTCAGTCATTTTAGAATATTTTCTATTTCCTTTTCTCATTAAACTGTTCATCTTGAGCACATTAATTTACATCATCTGAGTGCTTAGGTTAAAAGACTGTGTCTAACAAAAAGTATTTTAACAACGTTCATCAAGTGCTTCAACTTATTTTTCATAAAAACTCATTTAATTCATTAAAAAGCGATAACTTCATTCAGATGAATGTGGTTATCGCTATTATAGCTAATTATATTTATTTTATTTATTTATTTACAAATGCATAGTGACTTACAGTATACACTAAAATGTCAACATGCTAGTTTAAAATAATAAAATACATTAAATGCAAAACGTCAAAATGCTTAAAATTAATGAAAGTATGTCAAAGAATCAATAAAACATAAAGCAAAATATAAAATTCAATAAAATACAAATATGGCAAATAATAAAATTAAAATAAAAAGAAATTAAATAATAACATACCACAATTCAAATGAAATATGTATTTTTAAATGTCAATACAAATTATTTTGAATCAAAATATAGATTATTATTAACAAACGGCCTTTTTCATTATTTGGGTGAAACTGAACTAATGGTTTTCCATGTGAATGTAATTGAAAACTTTGGATACAATGCGTAGCTTACATTTCAAATGGGAGAAAAAATAAATTCAA
>PQWD01003489.1:0-98415 GCA_019425675.1 Leucinodes orbonalis
TGGACACCCGTACGTACGTACGTTACGTAAAAATGTACAGTCAATGTTTATTATTCAAGTATATTATAATAAATGTATACATATTATTAAATAAGATAACTTTAATCTATGTTCATTATCATATTTATATTAGATATAAGGGTCGTTTGTTTTGTGCCCACAAAAGTAAATTAGCTTTGCGGAACTGTTCACGTTGCCTGTAGCAACATATATCGAGTATTGTTTCACCGAAAACTAAGTTAAATTAGGACTCTTCTCATAATTATATGTAGTTTCGTCGACGTCTTTTTATAAGTTATGAAGAAATTAGTTTTGCTTGCAAAATTTACTGCAAATAAATTAATGAATGATGTAAACGTATCCAAAAAAAAACATTTCGTATATTACGTAGCAAAACTATGTTTGAATTAGGTACCTACTTATAAATCCATATTTTGCAAGTGTAAGTACGCCGTTCTGTGGTACCGATAGGGAAATCAACAACATGACATAACACTATACTAAATTGGAACACATTTTGAATAACGTGAATAGAAAGCGCCTCGATTAATCGATTCAAAGTTCAAGAAATCATTTCGTAATCGATTTATCGTTCAACACGTACGCACTAGGCCTAGGTCAAGAACAATCCGACCGTGGCATCTACTCGGGCTCATCGCTGTCATCGAACTTTCGAGATCATAATTATTACGCAAAAACAAATGAAGGTTGACTGCACTTGATCGGTATTGTTAAACAAATCCGAACCAATTTACTAAAGTAATTATTGAACTCTACGTAGTAAGTTTAATATAGTAAATGACAGTGACATACACACGGCGCCATTTAGCCACAAACTAAGCATTATCCTGTAATATATGGGTTTAAACAACGGAACGGATAATTTTTTGTAATAAATACATCTTATAGTTAAAACACACAGAACAAATACAAACAGTCATGTCATGCACACATATGTTTGTATTACCCGGGATCGAACCCGAACCCTTGATGTAGTAGCCGACACGGCGTCTCGACCATTACACAAATAAAATAAAAATATTTAAAAATCGACACACATTCATTCAGTATAAATGAGTTATAGTCATCAATCAAATACATTAATATCAATTACACATAAATAATATATGGATCACAAAACACAAGTATAAATTTATTTTTACAATCAAACAAAATGCAGTTCATGTTACAAATTTGCTTTCGGATTCTTACGTACAAATACGCATTTTTCTTACTCTAATCCAATTTTGAAGCATAATGTACGATACAATGTAGCTTTTATTTCGTAACCACCATCTAGGTTTCAGATGGAATGCATTGAATTCTAACTGAGAATGTATTTGGTATTTATTACTCATACCTTCATAGGGTTGTCCCAAACACAAACTACCTGAAACTAAAGAATTTAGTAATAAAACGCCTTTGTCAAATCTGCACATGTCATTGTGATGCCAATAAAATTATATCTATTATGATGCCTAAGTATAATCGTTCAGATCACCAAGTTACTAAGCATTCGTACTTGATTGCGATGTTAGATAAAAAACATGAGTATTGAAAAAAGTGTCGTATATTTATATTCGTTCAATAAATTTGAGTTCAATAAATAAACTGTGGTCACAGAGTTTAAGTTAAACTAACACAATTATAGTAGGATTGAAAATAACTTGTATCTAAGATCATCACTACCTTTCATAATAACACTAATTTTGGAAAACGAACATTGTCTTGTTTGTATATATTTCATGTTTTTTTCCTTGAAAAAGTTGTAATCGAGCTTCTCATTCAATAATAATCGTTGTCAAAATACTTTAAAACAATTATTATTCCTATTATCTATTATTAGAAATTAGAATCTTCTTTATGACATCCCTGCAACTGATACAAAGTCGAGCACAGCTGTTGTCGCTATGTTTGTTCCCATGCCTATAAGATCTATTGGCCGAGAATTTCCATTGCTTAATACCATAATAGCACTTGTTTTGGCTAATGGTGCATGAATGTTACACTGTTTTGCATATCATGGTTAATGGTGTTGCGTACAAAATAACTTTTGACAAGATAAATATATTATTGTTTCAAAATTTCCTTATGTAAAAGACTAACAACCTAAGGCTTATATTTTTTCGGTTGCAGTCTTATTTTATTTGATTCTAGAATTGAATTTACATTAGTACTAGTAGAAAACTGCGATAGATAAAAGTGTGACTTCCTAACTATTGAATTTGCATATCATAAACCTTAAATCTTTATTTTCTGTTACAGGTAATGAATGATTCTTGAATACGTAAGGCGAAACTTTCCTTGAAATAACTGCATTATGTAAGTAGCAAAATAGTATATTCGATTGAAAAACTGGTGCTGAATTACGATTTCAGTATTCACTAAATAAACGGGGCCTTTATTGTCAATTGTCAATTTTTACTTAATGATCAATATATCGTATCGATTGAAAAATTGACATCACGAAAATGGATGAAGCATTAATACCTGCAATTACTTATTCTACCAAGACAAAAAATTTCGGCCGCATCATCACTTGCCATCAGGTGAGATGACGGTCTAATGTCTGCCTATAGAAGATTAAAAAAAGATATCAATTTTTAAATCTAAAAGCATTTTTGCTCTTTATTACATTACAATAAAAAATCTCGCCCAAACACATAAACAGTAGTTTGAATCTCTGGGCGAATACAGTACAACTCTTCCTAACTGTAGTTACTAGTTATCAACTGTAGTTTATTTTGAAATTCTATTTAAATGTTTTATTGGAGCACTGAGTGACTCATTGATGGATGAATTTAAACTGAAGTCAAGCAAACTTTCCTAAAGTATAAGTAGTAAGTTTACCAAACACAAATAAAGCTTAAATTTAAAATCATAATTAATATAAAAACTTAATCATTTCTTTTATGTCAAAATAATTAAGACATAATCCATACGTTAATTTAAGACGAAAATTATTCTATTGAAATGAAATACATTCATTTCAATTGAATTTTAATCGATAATATCAATACACATTACATCTCTCTCAGGCTCGGCCTGTTAATTTTTTAACTCTTTTTATACCTTTGAAAGTTTCGGGCGGTTCAAATTGGTTATGTTTTTTTTTACTTTCTCATATCAAAGCCTTTCTTTATTGTATGATTTCACTCACTGACATATTGGAACGTACAACTATTCATCATCTTTGTGTGTCCTTTTAAAACGTTATTTATATATCCATTTAGTTTTTAAAAATTAACGCACGCCGTATGCATTATTTAAGGAATAACAAACTAATTATTAACTTAAGATATAAGGAAGCTAAGTGACAATATTTCTAAAAAGTATTTTTACGGCCTGCTTCGCATTAAAACCCAGGTTTACCAACATACTGTGACCCTATACATGATATCCCTGACAAAAAAAAATCAATTGAAAAGAAATGCTCAAGTTTAACGGAAGCCTCCTGTCACAGGCCAGTTAATTATGTTGTCTACGACGTGACACTGGTCCAATCCACTCTCTGGTCAATCCGATAATTAGAGGACGAAAGTGTTTAATTACCGGTCCAGTTGCAAACTTCTTCCAAATGAGAACTGAATCGTGGACTGGTTCTACGCCCATAATGAAAGCAGCTACCTTGCGGTGCATTCACAGAGGTAAGATACTAGTAGTATATAAAGGAATTTTCTGCAAAGTCGTTTATGTGGGAAACTTTATCGCGCGCAATTTATTTTACAAAATTTTATTAAAGTGATATATTTCACACACGCTTACGCACAGAACAAAACTAACTTATACACAACAACAATAAAAATATGTATAGACATTCAAACAAAAAGAAAGAAAAACATTTATTGACTAAAAGTACTCAACAACAACTTAAAAAACAAACAAACAGCACTACCTATTACCAAATTATGCAAGCATTGTGGAATTTAATAACGGATAAGCATACATATGTATTATTTTAATTTTATATATTAACTTTTTATTGATTACTCTACTTAGAAATACTCAGGTAAATATTATCAGTCTTTAAATTCATATTCTAAATAGTGTTCTACCATAATGCTAGCACGTAACTCAATGTATGTTTTCTTTTATCAAATGTGAATCAACAGAGTAAAATGAGATTTTATACTGAAATTCTATACATAAGGTTTAAGACTTGTGTGACCACAACGTTACACTGTCTCCTTTTAAATTAATAACACCTATCTACTTTCTTGTGAATTTTAAATTCAAGTCGAGTCAAGAGCCTGATCAGTTTTTGTATGAAAATATAGAAAATTGAAAGTAAACACGCAGGAAGCTGGAAATCCCGCTTAATGTCTCACTCAGTGACGATATCGGAAATAGATGGCGCTTGTTGGTTCCGCACCTTTCTTGCTAAATGCCATATACGTTCAACACTCCTACATCAGCAGATAAATAGGCTTATTTTCCTTTAACATGATCTGGTTTGTTTTATTCATTATTTATACCTCTCACTTTCCACGAAGAAAATATTTATGGGCATACTTATCAATCGGAGGACTTTTTCAAATTTACTTCAATGTCAGATTATTTTTCTTTTAATGTTACCATTTTTTAAGTAACTCTAATTTTAAATGACCTTACCGAAAATTCAAAATAATCAATAATATCTGCTGATGGACTTTGCATCAATGCTTCTTTTGGCTGTAGCGTTTATTGATTTCCATATTCTAGAAACACTTAAGATAAAAATACTGCCGAGGATTTTTCTAGCGAAAATATAATATTATTAAGATGTAAATAATATATGAGGGGATAACATTGGCCGTCAGGGACTGAACCGTATTAAAGTTAGGAGGTACTATTTGTTCTCTGTTTTTCATTCATTTTCAAACTTTTCATTTCATTTTATTCATTTCATTGTGTTTCAACTGCGGAACCATGAGGTTGTTATAATGAGAAAAAATGAACTCCACTCTATTATTTAATTAGTTATAATGCTGAGTGGATACTACAATCTAGCTAGGTTACTAACAGCTTGTACGAGCGCGACACTGACCAGAGGTATGAGGTATGCGGCGTTACCTGCCTTATACCGACTTTCTTACACGTTCAACTTGAGAAACTCACAGTTTATACGTAGTAATTATAGTATATCCCATGTATATATTCTTAACTTGTACATTACGGCACAAAGTAAGACGAGAGCTGCGTTATCAAGTTATAACATTTGCTTTGGCATGTAATTCAGTACTAATCATGATTCTTTTACAGAATGGATAAATATCTGGCATTCCATTAACGGTATAAAAAATTGTACGCCTACCTAAAAGTCCTAACTAAACGGCCTGACGATTCTTTTAATAAGTGTCATCTTAAATAACAAAAAAATAAATCATAGTACAGAATAACATCAAAACTTTAATCAGCTTCATTGGGTAACATTACCTTTTATATCATTTAAGTTAATGGGTGTAAAGAGTCGAAAGGTTGAGTTAAACATTACAACCAAACTAAAATAAAGACGTAAATTCAAAAAACGATTAAATATAATTACAACCGCAAAAAGCGAGCCTATTCAACCGTAAAGACTACATGGGATCTAGTGATCTAAAACCTTAACCAGTCACTCAAAACGAACCAAAACGAACCTAGTAAGATTTCTGGGAAAAGCAAGTGTTTTGTTATCAACAATGTAGCATCTAATCGCATGTTTTAAAGTTTTTTTCTTAGCAGAGGTATAAACATTTATATTGCTTCAACTTATCACAGTCCACAGCTGAACTTAGGTCTATCCTAGTTTTGATAGCCATCCAGCCCTTCACATTCCTCATCCAGGCAGCATCATCTCTTATAAAAAGCTGCAACACTGACTTATACAACTTTCAATATGTAATTTTATTCGTTAATAAGTTATGAAACATCGTACCGTAAAGTTTTCATCGTAAAATTTGGATTAAATAATAAGTGTAAACGAGTTTCAAAATGAGTGCATCGTTTTTATCTCCATACGATACAAGAACGAGACCGCGGTGACTTTTACTTTCGCCGAAGTAGTGCAACGGGTGCAACGACTGGTTGCACAACGGGTTTGAGCACTGGATCACGGGTGGCAAGGTTGGAAATAACGTCTACGCACTTGTCATGTCTGCTACTTTCGATGTCTGTTTTAAGGGAAAAAAATCGCGATTAATCAACCGTGAAATTATCCATGGATCGTGTTCTTTATAGCTGGAAACCTCCTATGACGTTTATGTAAAGGTCGTATCTATATACTAATGTGGATAATATTAATTATTTTTTTCTTAAGTTACATTTCTGCTACTTAGCCTTATTCTGACATTATTATTGTGAATGCATGAATACTGAATTAGTACCCACTATTTTTTTTGTGGTATTGATTGCGGTGTAAAAAAATAATTAATAAGATTACTCTATTCACCTTGCAAATTTTAACTCAAAAGTTTTTTTAATGATATAATATCACAATAAAACAATGAATCGCTTAAGCCTTCGAATAAATTTACCCACACGCGTAGGCTTCGTAAATGTAATGTATTGCTGTTTGTCTGACGAGTTCCTTAATATTGTGTAGGATACCTTGATATGGGTTCGAAGCACATTTTTTTAACATCCTGTTTGATTTATCTCCTATAACACGGTAAACATAACAACAAATAATTAATCCTATAAAATTATGGCAAAACTATTTTACTTAAGCAAAATTGTTTGGATTGCAGTCAAAGACCAATTGTCCTAACAGGTGAACAGAGCCATTTTTCTCATAAACACCAACAACAAGCATAATGCATGACGCACGGCTCATTACAAATATATTTATTTGTTCAGTTGTTACAGGACACCGTGAAGTCATTACAATGGATACATAAATCAACTTTATTTCTCGAGCAAGATACATATATCTATGGCGATGTAAATTAGTTTTTAATACTTAATAAAAAATAATGATACATTTTGACAAAAGCTGTGGATTCGTTTTTCGAACTGAATGAAGTTACATTCATTGTTAAGATAAAAAGAATACATCTGAGTAGGTTATTTTATTTACTTATCTATTTCTTCTGAAAACAGTAAAACTGTTGTAACAGTAAATATTTCTTTGCCTTTGCCAAAAATGGTGATGTATAATAGATTCATTAGACAGAAAAACCTTTTTAAAAGAACCTATCTTTACCTCCTGTAAAAGAAGTACACACAGTTTAATATTTCCGTTAAACGTTATTACTACATTAAAATTACATACTAAAAACAATTTCATCCGTCAAACACTAAAAAGGCACTCCGTCCGCAGCACAATTGTATATATATTTACATATTTAGGTGCTTAAAGTCCCATTTGGTTTACGGGTTCGATCTCCGGGCAGTTTTCTATGTATAATATGTATGTCTTTACAAAATAAAATGGATATAATATGTTTATCCGTTGTTTAGTACCCATAAAACAGGCTTCACGCTTAACTTGGGGCTAGATGGCGCTGTTTGAACGTCAGTGGTTATATTATCATTATTTTACCAAAATGGATTCCCAAATGCTAACACTAAACCATGTCATTTTAAAAGCTTAATGCTCTGTATAATTTACAACTAAGGCAATGAACGCCTGTACACACTCATTGTAAAGGCACAGTATAATAATTTAGTAGTCTTGCCTCAACAGAGAAACTGCGGAACTTTGAAAGTACCTTTTAGATAACTTCATTAACAATAACCTTACAGACAGCTATTTTTTGTACTATTCACTGCGCAATTGGTTAACAGAATGCACTATGAGATAAAATCACTAAAATGTGAGGTTTCAGAGACAAGTGCCAATATATCCATCGGAATAATACATGAAATCACATTTATAAACCCTACTTTAATAGAACTGCACTGCATATTTTTTTCATAACTTGGGATTATTTAATTGATTTGCAGGAAAATAATTTATATTTAAATCAGTTACACCCATTACGAGAAAATTAATAATAACAAGAATCTTCATTACCATAAAAACAAAATCATACATTTAATTTTGTTAATCTAGCCACTCTGCACTAATCAAAATTGCGTGGATTGCAGCAGTCAAAGTCCAATTTTTCAACAGGCATTTTTCTCATAAACACTGTTCAGTGTGTAACCAATGCAAAACGTGCGGTCATTCTGTCCGCTATTGGGCCCACTTTCATTGTTATGCAAGTCGCGATGTTGGCAGATATGTAACATTATCTCGTATACCGCGATAAAACTCGTAAAAGTCGTTAAACGACAGTGTTCGTAAGCAAACTACGCTTTTAGATTTGAGTCTCAAAAGATATCACAGTTTTTCAAGAATTGGATTAGTAGTTTTTGCATGTCTTTGGAAGTAGTTGCGAGGTTCATTGAGCATACTTTAAAGTTAACTTGAAATGTACAGTGACATTTACATGTAACGATATTGCGTTGCTATTTAAACAACCTAAATCCAGTTGTAACGATATTCAAATCGAGGTACTGAATTGCTGTATTGACAATGCAAAGTACAAATACTCGCTACTCGTACTAGAACTGACAAGAATTTTATCCCAAAAGTTTGATTAATAAGAGTAGTTTGCTGGAATACTTATTAAGCACACTTACGCGTAACCTTACTCTCATGTAAAATTTGAAATGCTTCCATGTATGGTGTTTGAATTATATAATTTAAGACAAAAATCCTTTAAAAACATAATTTCTTATAAATCATGCTTTAACAGAAAAGGGAAATAATTTTCCCACTCTTTGTGCCTAATCGTTATTCATTCCTAATAAAAATATTACAAAAATATAAAACCATGTCGACAAAGTGTAATATACTTTTGTCTTATTATTAGATATGAAGACTATCCCAAGGTGTTGTAACATCTCTAAAATAAACTTTAACTAATACCAAGAACATTACTAAGGCGTATAATAACAATACCAACAGTTTTACATAATAGGCGCTGTTATAATGCAACTCGCAACAATGCAATTTACGTTATATGCACTACGCTTTACCTGCACTATGATCTAATTCACTCGACGCGGGCACAGTGCAATGTTCCCACGCTGTCGTTATATATAAATAACCAAGACATTTACAACATTGTTAATTTTGTACGTAGAGCCTGGAATTAATTACAATTAAGGTACAACGGCGGTTGGCTAGCGTTTACATTTCTGATAGAATGCATAGATTTTTTTACGCATATTTTTTATATAAATCCGTACAACATATTAAACTGGCGGATTTAAAAGGTTTAACTCCTTATTGCTATATTTATTTGAAAACAATCTAATAACTATATATGATAAAAAATGATACTTTCCTGATAGAAAAGAATAAACATTAATAAGTGATTAAAGTCATAGTCATTATGAGGTATTGAACCAAGACTATTGCAGGCATAAAGGTCACTGTTGCTTACCAACCTTCATTTACTCGCATTAAAAGAGGTTTATGAATATTGAGACGATGAAACCCTAGCTTACACCCGCTTTGTAGAATAAGACCTAAAAAGAGAGATCTTTCCTATCAACTAACAATGGAAAATTTGACGTTTACTTTGCCAAAGTAAATAAATAAAATAAATATAAATATCACATATACAATATCACACTAGCCTGTTATATGGATACTAACAACGGATAAACATACATATGATAACTTCTTTTTGTAAATACAAACATATTATACATAGAAAATATCCAGACCAATACTAGCAGACATTTTCACGCACACAAATGTCTGTAATGCTCGGGGATAGAACCCTTGGTGTAGTAGCCGCCGTCTCCACCATAACACATAAGAAGGGTCGTCAAATGTTAGTCTATGAGCAAAATTGTCAATTTACTAACCAACGTAAGCAATAAAAAAATATTGTTAAGGACGCATACGCTCAAACATCAATATCACCTTGGAAATCACCGTTTACTACTAATTCTTAAGCCTTTTCGTACTGTCAACGCTAATCGTGACCAGCTCCATTTTAATCCTTATATCTTTTAAGCAACACGCCTAAGACAGTGAATTATTCATACAATCTTACTTAAACAGCATACAATTTAATGACAACATTGTATTTAGATCAGTCGTACAAGTAAGTTGATAAATTGCTCGAACGAAATTGAACAAGGGCGTTTACGACATCCGTCTCCGTGCGATGCCTGATCCGTTTTAATAATTAATCCATACTTCCATACTTAATATTATAAATGTGAAAGTATATCTGTCTGTCTGTCTGTCTGTTTGTTACGTTTTCACGCCTAAACGGCTGAACGGGTATTGAAAATTGGTATGTTGATAGTAAGTAACCTAGAATAGGTTTTAGGCTACTTTTTGTCCCGTTTTCACCCCCCGCTTCCCTAAAATGGGGGTACGAAGTTTGTATGGTACATTCCGCAATTTTGTAGTACGACGCTGAAATTTGGATGCGGACTATTTGTCAGAAACGAAAAAATATGGCATTATTATTTTTTTTTTTTTCAAAAATCCACCCCCAAACCTTTCAATAGGGGAGGAAGTAGCATATCCGATTTTTCGCAGTTTTTAAGGTAGATTTTATTGAAACTTGGTACGTTGATAGAAGGTTACCGGTCCGGAAGGTCCTGTTTTAACCCCCCACTTCCATAAAGTGGGGGTTGGAAGTTTGTATGGAACATTCCGCAATTTTTGTAGTACGACTCTGAAATTTGTTGGTATGCGGACTATTTGACAGAAACGAAAAAATATTCCTAAGTAAAGTGATATATATATACATACATACATACACACATATATATATATATACGATGCAGACCGTTCAAAATAGAGAGAAAAAAGGGCATATGGGTGGGGAAGAAATTATGAGTCTCCAGCAACTTAACCCACTCTGCTAAAAACAAATCTAAGCGTAATGAGAGATTGGCTTTCTATGAGACCCTGTATCACTCCGATTTGAGCCAGCTTATTCTTATCGCATCATCACTCTCAAACACTTTTATTTAGAATGTAGACAAATATGTTTTGTTTTATTGAAGATATGTAAATAAATATAAATATATCCACTGACATTCACAGCGCCATCTTGCCCCAAGTTTACCATGATTACCATAGTATGGTTACTAAACAAGGGATAGACATACATATACATTTCTTGTAAATACATACATATTATACATTGAAACGCCCAGACACAAATGAAAATGTTTTTACTGCCCGGGGATGGAACACGGAACCCTGGGGGTAATAGTAGGCGACTTCTCAACCATTACACCGAACGGTCGTAATTATATATTTACAGTGTCAAGTACTTCTGAAAATCATAAAAGAATCATAGACACCTTACATACAAATAAAGCGCAAAGGCCGTCGCATTTGTCGCACAAAACACGTAATGTCACAAACGCAAATTGAACAGTTGAAATCGCCGCTAAATTCACAATCGAAGGTTTACAGAACTAATGGAATGCATTGTCGTACATTTAGTAGTGCTGTCATGTATCGCGCTTTTTTATCGATAGCAAAGGCTTATGATAAATTTATTTGTACATGAATTTTCAGTAGCATATGTTTACTACCTTCTTAACTACCCTTTGCTAAATTAAGGTTTCAATATTTTATTCTTCGCAACACGCTTGAGCCTTAAGATTTATGAATATATCACCATCTTCTGTGGGAAAAATAATTATTTAAAACTGGTTGAGTTTCATCAAGATTTGTTTATAACTCAATTGAGAACAAAATTAGCAACTAACAGAAAGTCGATAAGACATTTTATCGCTACGTATGATCTAGACAGCGGTGCAGCTCTGCTCTTGCGGCCTTGCCTCCACCATGCCTCCACCGAATGCACCTTTAATGGCCCGGATATTATAAAGCATTTGTCATGTTCTACAGATTTAGTATATTATGAGTTTTTGCGGTCACCAATTTGAACAGTAAGTGTTGTAACACGCAAATAATATAAATTGAGTGCTTAGTATATCTGACTTGGGGCTACACTCTATTCATAACAGTTAAATGTCGATAATCAGGCTTATTATAAACTAAATGTGGTTTGTTTAGTACGAAATAACACCATAATTTTATACTAATAACTTCACGTATGTGTACAATATAGCTAGATAAATTTTCAAAAAAGTATCAACGTTTTTAAATATTAAAATTATATTTGCGTTTCCAAAATGAGATTTATTACTGTTTGAAAAAGCGCAAATGATTGCTTGCTACTCAAGAAAGTTATCATTGAGTAGAATGAATGTAAGTGATCGTCGCCATTGTATTAAAAAAAATATTTTGTATTTTAACTTTGAACGTAATTTTTATATTTCAACCTGTGGTTGTACAAAAGTGTTTCTACAAAGAACAGTTCTGTTTACATATATTTTTCATCTTATTAAAACGTACGTAAGAACTCGATACCACAAGAGCACCGCACACAATCAAATTCCAATTAAACATTGTCCACAACAAGGATTTTTAATAAAAAAAACTAGAAAGGGTACTTTCAGATCACGAATCAATTAACCAGAGCAGTGGGTGGTGATTCATTATGGAAACGGAACATAGCCGGCGTGACCATTGCCCGTTCCAGTGGGCAATGGTCATACCGATATTGTATATTTCTCGACCACAAAGCTACAGAGTACGTACAAGATATGGTCTCGTCGTAATCGGAACGATCGGTGCGGATTTATTAGCACTGCGGTTGCATTGTTTCCAGTATCTTTGCATTAATTCGTGAATGTCAGTAGTTGAATACTAACCGCTGATAGTTGATTGGCCACGAAATAACGAATTAAGAGCCACGGCAATTTGCTTTGTTATTATTATTAATATTGATAAATATTAGAGATAATCAGGGCGATTGAATTGTGAACTACTAAACTAACTATATACAAACAAGCATATTTTTTTTACGTAAGAATCAAAGCATACCATCCCACCACAGGTTACCGGCCTACACATAGAACATGATTATATTGGGAGATCAAGTCATAACACACTATGTAGGCCCAATATGCACTGGTGGGTGTTAAATAGTAATATCCTAAGACAGAAGGCGATAGCTGTTACGCTATCAAGTCCCCAAAATGCAAAATGACGTCTACTGTTGTCATCTTCTAACAGAAGTGACGGCACGATATCAAATAATTATGTCTATTAATATCTACCAAAATATAAAAGTAATTACATTTTTCATATCACTATTTCATAAACCAAAATTATAATCGCAAGTGTTGAACGTTATTAGTGGAATCAGTTTTGTTGCAGCCCTACAATGATATTCTGTATATATATATATATATAGGTGCATACGCCACACGTGCTTCAAAAACGAACCGCCAAAGAGAATACAAATGTAGGCTCTTTGTTAAGGTAAATGTACGCTCATTCGAAATATATGTATGTGTGCTGTCACTGCATTTGGAACACTTCTTTCAGTTGTTTTGTGAACATATCACTAATCTATATTTTTTACATCATTGCATCCCAAATATAAAGTTGTGATATCGTTTATCGACTCGTTACTTTTAAATTGTCACATAAATGTCACCGATGGTGTTGCAACATGCACATGACATAAAGTAGACAGGTGATTCGTCTCCAAACGTCACACTGATGTGAACTTGTCACAACAATGTGACAGTCGGGCACTTTCTATGTTTTACGAAACAGAATGTACATGTGAATTTCGCGGACAATGAATGATGTGAAAATTACTACATGAAAAGTCAAGTAAGTACACGATTTATTATATCATAATGAATGTGATTTATCACAAACTGACACATTTACTATTACATGGTTTTGCTGCTGGTTAGTGTTAATAATGATGTTGACGAGGCGTCTACTAATTTTCTGTTTGGATTCTGTAAATTCAGATAATTCAGACTTGTGTTAGGGGCTGATGATTTGTATGCAATTGGCTTTAATTTGAGCGTTGAACAATTCAAACAGCGATGTTGCCTGACGTTATCAAATTGCTTTTTGATGTGTCAATATTTCCAAATATTATCCATAATATTACAACGCTATGACGTCACTGTGTTAGATTTTTGGATGACGCCTAGGGCTGACGCACTGTTTTTTGCACTGACTTTTTTTGTTTAAAATATCTGATAAATTTTATAATAAACATTTAATGTTTTTTTTACCGAGTCAACATATTAAATATCAATGATTTTAAAATTGACCATATATTAAAACAAGATAACTATATAAATAATACTAAAACATTATGGTAACTTCTGAATCTCTTGACGACTAAATCAATGCGCACTTATTCAAAATGTTTGTTCTCAAAGATAACGTCGCAGTTAGCTTTATTACATTAACAGTTACGAAAATAAAATTTATAAGGACAGGAAAACAAGTGAAAGCAGGCGTGAAAGTTAAACAATAGTACAACACAATAGTCCTGTCTCCATTGTTTTTAAATGCAGGACTTTATTATAACTGAGTGTCCTCATGTTGTTGACCTTTCTATACAAAAGCAAAGGCAAAGGAATCGCAAATCCAAGGCCAACACAATGTCAACTTATTTCATTTGTGTTTTAAGTTAAATGTATTTTATTAATAATTAATACAAATAATAATTTTTTATTTTATTTTGAAATAAAATTTACATATTTTTTCATAAAATTCTGCCTAATCTTTTTATTTCATCTCGTATTTTCTCATAGGTGTAAAAGTATAGAACGTCATAAATTCGATTATACAATCTTTATGTAAAAAAATACAAATTCTAAAATGTAAATATAGGACCTGTCCTAATTATTTTGGCCAAGAAATAGCTTAGAAATAAGAATAAGACATAGTTTCTAGATCGTACAACTAATCATATAATATGTTGTTTAATATTAGTTACTACTGTGTCTACTGAAGGTTAAAATGAATGATATTTTGCTAAAGGGCACGGGTTAGCTAGGGATGGCCTTTACGATATCACAGGCATCTCGATGTGAATATTTTGAGTATGCAAATGAATTTAAATTGTATATCTTCATAAACAATTTCAATGGTTTTACATACAACGTGTTATTACTAGTACTATGTAAAACATTTTCACAATTATAATGTAATTACATTAAGTATACGTAGTACCTGTGTATGCATACTGTCCTTAAATATATTTTCGGGTTACAATACAAACGTTTACCAGTGTGTTTATACTAATTCCATTTTATTTGAAGTTATGGTCATCATTCATAATATTTTTGCAAAATTTAGCAATATTGATTATTAAACATAAAACTTTTGCTATTCCTATCCATGTCTATTACATGTCAAGTCTTTTTTATTTACGCCAGACCTCTCGATTTTAAACTATTCCATCCGTGGTGTGACTTTTATTTGTTTCAGACTTATTGAAGGCGTTGTAGATCTCGTGATTTTTTCCTCTAACCTGAGTTAAGTCATAGCATCGTAATGTAACGTAAAATAAGAAACATGTATAGTATTTCTTTTCATCATACATATTATTATTATGTTTCTGATAGTTTAATTTTGTGATTTTAAATAAAATGAGTCCAATTTCTTTTTACAAATGACGAGTCTAGACATGGTCCTTTGCAATCTTTAACTCCATTATAGGTGGCAACACTGTTGTTATTAGACCGGTCCCGTGGCTTGTCAACACGTGATAGATGGCAGAGAACCACTTTTACTTGGCAGAAGAACTGGTTATTTGTTACTATATAGTTAACCGTACATCAACGTCATTTGGAAGCTGTTAGTGAAGATTTATTAAAAAATGCCTGAGGTACACGTTATTGATTTTATAGCTGTCAATGAACTATTACTTAAATATAAAAAATCTATAGGTACATATAATTAAAATTGGAGTGTCTGTTTGTAATATTGAAATAACTGTTTCTTCATGCATAAAAATAAATATACGGTACCCACACCAAAACATATTTTTTAATTTATATCTGTGTGTTTCTTTCGGGTAATCTATGGAGTAGCTGAACCTATTTTGGCGGTACTTTTTTGGCAGATAGCTGATGTAATAAGGGAAAACTTAAATCGAAGACACAGGAAAGGTACCGTTTAGCATGAGCCATAGTACCTTCATAAAAAGACTACTACATACAAACACTTAAAATAACACATTAAACTTTTAGTCACAGATAAGTCACCTTATATAAATGTTATTACCTCCGTATAAATGATAAACAAATGCTGTGCGTATTTATTACGTTAAAATCTTTCGAAACATAACTTTAAAAGTGCAATTCCAACAATAAACCTTAATTACTTGTATCGCATAAAGCAATCATAATAATAAACTTTGTAGGAAGTGCACAGGCAAACTGTGCTCACACGTTAAACGAATTTCATGATTTATAACTAGCTATATTAGAATAGCTATAAAATCGCAATTTCTTACGTAAAATAAAAGGAAAGTATGTTTATCAACTTATGTACAGTCTTGATTAGGTTGCTGCGAAAATAATTATTTTGAATTGTTCTGTGGAAATACTAGTTGTATGTTATATTTCATATATTTTTTTCCAAAAAATGTTCTTTATATAATGAAAATAACTATGATATTTAAAAAAATATAATTAAATCTAATTTATTTTGTACCTGGCAACACATTGGAAATATTTTTTTTTATAAATTGAACAGTAGTGCTAACACAGCTAAGTTTCGTCATCATCATCATTTCCATCATACCCGGAACCAGAGGAATAGTAACGGATTCCTCAACTATTACATCAAAAATGGTTTCTCAAGTAGTTTCGATAATTTTATTTCAAAGTCTATTGTTAAAATCTTCGAGCACAATAATTTCACACGTTTCTTAATCAATGCAACTGATTAGATTAGAAATCGCACAGTCGTAAATAATTAAATGGATATCACAGCAATAATGGTAGTCCGCTAGTTCCTAATTTGTAACTAATGTTATTAGTAATATCTAACTTCAACTACTAATGAAACCTTGCTAAGAATATATTGAGGACTCCATATTCATATTCTATAGCCGTGAACACATTCTATGATTATATCATTGCTAAGTATTTTTAAAGAATTCAATATGTCTTGAGACTTAGATAAACTAAGTTGAGATTGTACCCATCACCTATATGCTTTTATATTTATAGTCTTGATAGCGCTTTGATGTCAGATGTTGAGGTCAATTCCCACAAATAAATACCGTATTTATTGTATCTGTTTTTATTCCTGAGGTCTCGAAACATAAGCAATTTACTAGTGATTTGAGAGTTATATAGTTAACATTCGTTAGGAAATATCCAAATATTATGAAAACATTCACATTAATTAATCAATATTGATGAAAAAAATATATAAAGTCATATTACCTTCCTATTAGGGTTGTCCCACACAGCTTCAAAAAGGATTTTGAGCCGTAAAACGCCGAGCGTGATCCATGCGATTGCTAGGTCGGACAATAACTTATATTTGAACGGTCATTCATCGACAAGAATATTGCAAAAAATACTGGACTTGGGCAATTGCAAACTGAAGATTCTTACTTGCGACGCTTATGCCACTGGAGCCTCTATGACATCTTATGTAACTATACGATATTATCCTAGTTAACTTCTGCTACAACAGTCATTAAACCAGAAGTAATTCGTTTCGAAACTTGGCATCACATCTAAATGGACCATTATTTTGTAATAAATAAGATATGCATAGTGGAGCAAACTAAACAATGTCAGCTAACATCCTACATACAGGTAAGATATGACAGCATCCGTCCTCTGCTTTATTAAACCGAGCTTAATTTGCATCATGCTGTTTCCCTGTCTCCAGCCGGTTTTCCTTCCTATTTTCTAGTAATAACCGACCGCCAGTTTTTCTTGTATGCGCCGATTATGCAATATACTAGATAGCACAATATTTGTTTATTGTAAGATGATTCATTGTATTAGTATTCATTAAATTTTTGTTAGGCCCTTAACAATATTCAATCTTTGGTTGAAATTGCATCGAGTTTCAGGTACAATTTTGTATCACTTACATCGTTAGTTAACAAAAAAGTCCAAACCCAGAGTTGCGAAGTAATGTATGGATAAAATGTGTTATTAGTCAAATGGTCAAATAATTGAGTTGCAATAAAAATTTAATATTTATATGCTCTTCTTATTAGTAAGTTTGGTTTGTACATGGCAAATATATTGACTTTGTAGTTGAAAGAGGGAAAGAAATGTTCAATACAATGCCAGGTGAATACAATAGTTTTCCCAAATTTTAAACTCGGAAAAGAATTAATCAGCTAACTTTATAGAGAAACTGCGAAGTTAGCCAAGGTATGTATAGCCAAGGATAACTTCTAATTCAATTTACTATGTTTATTGTTTCTTAAAATAGCAAACATTGAATGCTTTTTGCTACTAAACAAAGTTTTTCACTAACTTTTCAAAGGTCTAACAATCCAGAACAAGGTCAATAGTCTATTTAACGTTTTGTGAAAGTAACACGCACCATCTTAATGAAAGATCTTCCGAATGAAAAAATAAACAAATCACACCACACTCAGTGGGAGATTTTAACAAAACGAATAAAATAATACAGCTTTCAGCGAAAGTTGTACTAGATACAGTAATAATGCATCTGTCAAACAGTGAAACCAGACAGTTTGCACATAGGAAACGTGATTGAAACGTAACTTCTCATCTGGACTAAAACTTATAGAGGAACCAGTGACGAATTGTGTTTACAAAATTTCAATATTATATGACTGCCTCGTCGTGAGAAAGGTATTGGGACTTAAACAGAACTACGTAAACAATTACGTAACGAGGAAAATGATAACCAATTCAAAACGGAACTAAATAAATGTTATTACAGTCTACAAGAATATTTTGACGGTAAAACTATTGTAAACAATAATACCAACTCTAACTCAACAATAACGTTAACGTCAAAAAAAACTTTTTAAATAAGACGTCCTTTCTTTAAATTGCTGTGCCCTAACGGGGTCCATATGATCTGTAATTGTTGTAAGTCACCAACTTTGCACTACATTATGATTTTTTAATGTTACAAGTGTACAAGACAGTCTGGAGTTCACCTGATGGTAAGTGATAATACGCCAGACCATGACAGAGCGGTATTAAAGGAGACCAACAACTGATAGACAGTTATTATTCTCCATTTATGCCGCACTGCACCGTCACCCGAGACAACAGATGTTAGGTCTCTTTTACAAATTCGCATAAATATTGAATTAACTGAATTCAATTTAACTCTATGCAAGCCGTTGTGTGAATTGGCAGGCATTATTAAAGACCGACTGACTGCCTAAATGCAATGAAACAAAGTCACAGGTTAATTTTATTGACCCTATTTCCTATATTCTTTATTCGTTGATATATTTTACAATATTGGAAACGATATGAATAGATAAGTATTTGCACCTTAAATTGTTTGAAACGATTTGTAACATTCCGATAATACAACATTCTGTATATAGGGATCCTATTGGCGACCAGATGTCTACTGTTGAGTAGGTCTTCCGCAATATTTTTCACTACCACCATTTCGAAGCTACTTGCATATAAATAGTATAAATGATGTAAATAAAACTATCCTAAAATTGCTAACAATGCAAACCAAAATGGCCACTGATTGCACCAAAAATTATCAAATTGCCAAACGTAATATGCAAATAGAACTAGCAAAAATGTAAGCACATATCCATTATATGTGCATTAGTCTATTGCATATCTCGTGATGTGCTGCTGTTGTTTAGCTTTTCGAAATATGATATTAGTTCAAATGCCATCTTATGTTTTGGCAGCATTTTACTCAAAGTAAAGAGACAGTAGTTTACTTTGAAATAATAATAAAATATACACACATTTGAAAACAACATCACCAGGCCCAAAATTAGAAGTAGTATAGATACTAACAACAGAACAACATTTTTCTGTATTTGTATGATATTGTGTGTGTTTGATATACATTATGAACACAGACTCACCCACATCACTCATATGATTCCCAGAATCAATAAAAGACATCATCGAACCCTTTCTTAGCGATAAATACTACAACCGAATAATCATTTTTATTAAAAATGCTAAATAAAATAACAAAACATTTTTTTAGGCCTGTTGAAAAAAATTCAGAATTAAATAAGCAGTGTCTTTGAACAATTTTTTCCGTGTATTTTTTTATTTTACCACTGTGTGCATAAATGATTAAATAAATAAAAACAACTGTGTCTATTCAAAGCATCAATTTTAAAATTGTCTACGAAACCATATAATGAACGTCTATACAAAACAAACAAACCATATCATCTCAAGCATATCACAAAGTGACTGCGGTAACAAGTCTTAATTCTCTCGAGCTCATTCATTTGCTCAGCGTCGGTTAAGCGGCTGCCAAGTGAGGCGTGAAGTGTTCATTATTTCAGGTTAAGTAATATTAATTGCTATCCGGCTTGTAAAGAAAAGAGTTGCAACCGATCTGTCTGGCGTTCGTTAGCACCCTGTTGCAATGGGGTTGCAAAACGTAATTGCAGACTTTGTTTGGAGCCATCGCCTCAATTTGATGGATGGCGTGTTGACTGCGTGCTATTATGGCCGATTGTGTGTTTGACTTTGAACTGTATGTAAAGTTTTTGAAGCGTATATAGTTGTTTTATTTGACGACCATTTGGTGTTGCGGCTGCAACATCAAGGTTCCGGGTTCGATCCCTGGCAGTACAAGCATTTGTGTGCATGAACATGTCTGTTTGTAATGGTCTAGGTGTTTTCTGTCCATAATATGTATGTATTTACAAAATATATATATAAGTATAGTTATCCGTTGTTTAGTACCCATAATACAGGCTTCGCGCTTAACTTTGGTCTAGATGGCGCTGTGTGAATGTCAGTGGATATTTATATACACAAGTTTAAAGTATAAATAATAATTTGAAAATATAATGAGTCCGAAAATATATAATAAATTAAAAAATAACAGTAAAAGCATATCCAAACTTTTAATAGATTTTAAAAATTACCTAAATTTAGATCAACAATCAGCAGCCCCTAAAATTTTACTGCAGTAAAAAAAGTCTTGAATAAATATCAATCCAAATCATATCACAACTAATTGAGACCCCATTCTTATACCAAATCATTGATCATATTGAACATCCGTATTATGTATATTATCCAAAAATATGGTGAAAATTACCCAACACATATATAAAATAGTATATTCAATTAGACAGGTTGCATTGCGGAATTCATTTCCGAGGTATTCCGCGCCTAATACACGTGCATACGCAACACCCGCCCACTTGACACTGCACAAAGCTATCAGCGACGATCATTACACTTATACAATGATTTACAACACAAGGGTTATACTTTATTTCTCACTTCCGTACTTGTACGGGAAATTTTAATTTTAGTTAAAATTACTACATATTATGTACGTGCAGTTTGCAATGCAATTGTCCCGTTTAAGGATTATAGCGTTATTAGCCATTTACTATCAGGTCGACTATCTAATTTATTGATTTATTAATTATTTTATTTTTATTATATACATGTATCTACTATTGCCTTGCAGCAGTAGTCTTAACTAGAGTTGGAATGTTTAATAAAACCGATACAAAAATATATTTTTTTGCACAGAAATAGAGTGAGCGTCGGTGGCTCAATGGTGTGGGAGGGCTGAGGTTCAAATCCCGCAACGTACCAATGTGTCTTCGAATTTTCAAAAAATGTATGTACGTTATTCGCTCTTGGTAAAGGAAAACATCGTGAGGAAACCTGCGCACGCCTGCGAAGAAATTCAAAGGCTGTGCGTGAAGTCGTCCAACCCGCACTGGGCCCACGTGGACGACTAAGGCCTTATCAACCTATACGGGTAGGCTCGTGCTCCTCGGTGGGGACGTTTAATGATAATATATATGATGATGACAGAAATAAATGGAAATGCTTTGTTATTTGTTTGGTAAATACAGCGTGAAACGATTTTTATTTGTACACCATAATTAATATCTTTGAATTTTAATTATTTAATCGCAGTTAGCTATAAAAAAAGCTATATTTTGACCAACATGCAGCTATTAAGAACTCTAAAGTCTCTTCTTTTTATTTATATTTTCAAGTATCTACTTAATGTAATTAAATTATTGTAACAAAACCGACTACACCAAGTTTTTGTTTTCAAAGCAAGTCTCAACTGTTAGTTAATCCAATTAAAATTAATGACAAAATAATAAGCCTTAGTTAGGTGCTATTAAAATTTCTACACACCCGCAATCGTTACCATCTGAAACGCTCACCATTAGCTTTCGTAACAATTAAAACACCTACATCTAAAACTGTTTATATATGCATGTTTTTATTGAAAACAATGTGTGTTTCCACGCTTCACTGGTCAAAAAAGGAACTTAAGACACGCAACTTATAATAGCTAAAATAGCTTATTACAGCTACAATAATTTCATCACCACCAAATTGGCCGGGGTGGCCTCAGCGGTCGGCCTTCTAACACAAACTATATGCGCTTTGTTATTTTATAACATAATGTGTGAACCTTTCGTAACGAGCTTTATTGTGAGTGGTTCGATGTATTGTTTACATGTGTGGTGTATAATGTTTGGATCCGTAAAAGAAATATGGAATTTTATTGCCTTTCATATATAAGTATTTTTTTTTCGGACAAAGCTGATGTTTAAATTTAAGTATATATAACATTGAAAATTACTATTGCAAAATAAAAATTTAAATAAATAAGAACGATAAATATCTGAGGCACTTTAGTGGTTTTCCCAACAGAGAACAAAAGTATTTCAGCCTTCAAACTAATTACTGAAATTACTTAATTCTTACAATGTGGTTGATTATTTTCTGTACGGTTTTCTTATGCTAAGCGTTTATAGATATTTATTATTGCGTCTCTATTAGTTAAACATCTCCAATTAGAAAACAGTTTTCCTAACTGTCTGTATGTGCATTTTAGCTAGCACGTGGATATTACCAGTTTGGTATTTGACAAAGTAATTTTAGTTAAATAATACGATCGTTTACAAAGACAAAAAAACTCTCTTAAACACAATTAATTGGGCCCTAATAAAAAGCCTACCAGCTGACCGACTTTGCCACTTGCGTGTTTCGACTGAAGGCGTAAGGAGACCACGGTCACAATGACGTCATTGTGTTGACGGGGGTTATGACATGCACTCATAATGACAATTCTACGCTTACAATTGGAAGGCATAGTATAACCTTCGTATTTTGCATACATTCGCAGAGAAAAGATATAATGATGCATAAAAATATAACCTGAATTATTAATAACTCTGGCCGCCAATGACACCTTAAAGCACCAACCACAATAGATTTTCTATTGTGTCTGGAATTCCCGGCGTTCAATGGGTTAAAATACCAAGAAAAATACAGGATTTTAATTTATATAGAAACACTTTTTCAGCAGATTTTTGGAAGTTTTCCGTAGAACCTGCATTAAATCTGGTTGTTAACACTTAAGTAATGGATTGAGTCATAGATGTATTAAATAGATAATACCCATTGGCCAGTATCAGTGTGTTTGTAATTGTTTAGTATTAAATTGTTGTTCTTTTGTTTTTCTGTTACCTACTACATTTTGTCTGTAATTTGTGCGGTCAATAAATGATTCTCTTTTTTTCTTCTTCTATCATAAATTTGAATGTTCTTATTCTCTTTTGTATAATACACTATCGAAATTGTATGAACATTGCTCGCTTCAATATTGTAAATATTTTCCCATTTTACACCGATCTCAGTTCACAGGTTCCCAAGCGAATGTGACGTAGTCTACCATTCAACACGCGTCTTTTATCTTTATCAAATATCTCTGTTGATGTTATATTTAATTTTCGTCATTTATAGCTGATAACCATCATGTTCAGTTCAACATTTAATGATAAACATGCTATTATGGGGCCAAAATAAAATAATATAAATAGTTGTTCCTTTATCATTGACAGAAATGCATTATGCAATAGTGTGGTAACATGTCAACACGAAATAGTCGCTTACACTTTTACTCAATCCAATCGATAGTAATCGATTTCTGCACCACGACAGATCGCTGATACTATACGAGAACCCAGCACAATCGGTTTATGACATCTAAACATGCTCTATTTGATAACATCGAGAGCAATATTGGAGCAAATCGATGTTGGTACACGGACACGGAATTGCATGCTATAATTCACTGTATTGACATTCTATTAAACACTTGAATGCTCGTTTGAGATATAATAATCGATAATAGGCATTTCTTACGCAAGATATAAAGCTCTTAAAAAACATTAAATTTCTAAAGGAATAAATTGCAATCCAACTGTACTTTTCGACAATTTTGGTTATAGTAATATTTGCAAAAAAAACTCAATGATAAAATTTTAACGTTTAGTGAATATCGATAGAAATGTAATCCTAATTTGTAGGAGATTATTTTATTTAAAGAATAGATGTCAGAATGAATGTTCAAATATACCTATGATAACTTAACTGCATTAATTAAATTTATAGGTGACAATGATACTTATCTTCTGCGACTATTTTATTAATGGGTCAAGCATAAAATATGCTTTTATTTCTGATTCAAAAATAATATGTTGGTGATATTTTATTGGCGCGTTTGCATAACCAAGTCCAATTGGCAGGCCTATGGGCACAAATCGCAATCGTAGTCCTGCGCAGGCAAAAGCCTCTACCATTACGTCGTTATACGCAAAATGGACCCTTATTATTTTATTATCGTGGCCTCATAGCAATTTACGTTCATTTTCTATAGTAGAGTAAGATTTTGACGCTAATTTGGGATATACTTGCCATACCTGTCCCAATTAAGGTTTATAAATTAGAGACTGTTGCTTATCAGGGTCCGAGATAGACACTGTTGTTGGGTATAATTTAATAGACAGAGGTATCATTTTTTTTAATTATTTATTTGCTGCTTATGTCAATGTAATTCAGATAATAATCAGATAGATAATCATATCTAGGTTTCATGCCTAAGTCAAATTACTCGTTAATGCTTAAATTATTGAGCCTGTATTTAATTATCTATATTATTTAACGATTGAATCGTGATTCAGGTCCGCCTATTTCACGATAGCGTGGTTTATTATAATTAACAGAACTAACAGCATTTATAATCTATTGAGGTAACATTTCCTTGAGTTATTGACTGTTATATACAGCTTTGGAGCTATTTTATATTATGTTACGGATAAATGCTAATGTGGCGTTATAAGAGAAGTATTATTGATACTTTAATTTCTTATAGATTCGAAATGTCATATTTTAACCGGCCATGAATATAAACAAAAAACATACTTTAAAATGCTCCTTGCTACGAACCAAGTTCTTTATACTCTACTTATTGAACCTAAAATCTGTTGCGATAAGGCAGAATCTAAAATAACTTGAAATATTATTTGAGCTAAATGGTACGGTGAAAAATCCATTTTATACCACTTAACCAAAATAACGGATTGTAATTTTGAATTATATTGACCAATTAATAAATAATGTTGCCACATATACCAAAGCTAGATTTGATAAAAAAATCTGGGATGTAGTTTGATTATTACACAAAATAAACCAAGTAGGTAGAGTAAAAAACAATACAACGAATAGACACTTATAAATAAAAATATGAAAAAGAAGGCAATTATTTAAGAAATACAATGATGTTGATGACTGTACAAAAATGTAAAGGTTGGTGGCCATGAACGGCAATAGCAAAATCGCTCGATGTCAAGGTTGCAATCGATAATATCAATCGAGTGACAGACAATCGTTATCTGTCATGCTTAGTTGTGGCCTACTTTATAAGTGACTTAAGTATGCTAGAGAGTTAATTCGGGGAACTAAAATATCTTATATAACGTCATTAAAAGTATATTGAAAACCTAATGACAGATACAAAATCTTTAGCATCTGTAAATCCTGCTAATAGAGTATATGCGATCACGCTAACGCGCATTTTATCAGCATTGACTAACGATCGAAAGCGAATTTATTTTAAGATTTCTAGCAGTGGATGTTAGTTAGTTAGAATTTTTGTATTAAGAAATACGAGGGCTGGTTCCGGAATTCACTTTTTTTTATTTATTATATCCCAGTCATATCTTAAATTTACCCAATATAGAAGCTAACAAAACTTCTTAGTCTTGGCTACTGAGTACTTAATGGTAAGAGGTGTCAATTACCTTATACACTCAGCTGAAATATATTATTGCAACTAACCTAAGCTAAACCTTAGGAACAAGATTTAGATAAGATATCCAGTAAAATTCACTGCATATTCGTATTTCACCTTTCGACCTGATAATATTACTAAACAAAACCCTAATTGTAGTAGAGAAATAGGTGGGACTTAGTATAAAGATAATAGATTTCTTTTAAAAGAATAAAATTTCTTTTAATTTTAGCTCATAATATATTCTGGCGACTCGATCAGTCTATTAACTTATAGACCAGACTCCCTTTAAAGTACAAGTCATTAGAATCCTTATCAGTTAACAGCTCTAAAAACATGTGCACATAAATCCGCGACAGTATCAAAGTGCCGAAGTTGCCCAACTGCATTACGATTAGCCTCGGAACAATACCTTCGTTGACACGCGTTTTAACCGCCAGCGCAATGCGAGCATTTAGCGCAATTTCTTTGTCCGCACTTTGTCCTAAGCCTAACGAATATACGCCGAATTAAGGTGGAGGGCACTGTTGTGGTGCAATAAACAACACCGACTCGAAACAACGGCTGGAGTTCCGTAACTATACTTGAATTATCAAATCTACATCTGTGATTTTTATGTTTAAGTATAACATTTTAAAACAAACAGTACTAATGTCATCGGTTGACAAAGTTAATACGAAAAGTCCAATCCCATTGACCCAAATATTGAAACATAAATCAATTTTCTTTTATATCTGGACTCTCGGGGTTCATAAGATTAAACGGTTGCAATGGGTTTTCCCAGCTTTGATAAGTAAAAACTGGTTTTACTTTATCCAAAATAAATATCCAAATAGGTATTAAATTTTTGACCAACTAAAAAGTAGCTGACCTTAAGTTATCACTTTGGACAATAATCATCGTGTTTTTTCCTTGGAACAACGCGGTCACCGTCGGTGCGTGCCAATTTGTTTGATTAATAACGTCCTTGTTGTTTTTTACCAAGACAATGTTACAGATATAATTTCGAAATAATATAGAATGTAGCATTGTGGTCATTAAAGAAAATTACAGGAACCATACCACAAATAAAATAAGCATTCCGATTGGTCACAACCACAACTAGCTAACAATCATTTCGTTACTGTAATTTGACTTAAGGCCACATATCTTGAGACTATTTGGGTAACGATCTTCTGAATGTATATTGAAAACAATTGAACCGCGCGAGATAGTGATAAAAAAATAACGTAGTCCAATTATATAACGATGATGTAAAAAGGAGTTTTGAAGACCTTCACGGATCAAAAAGGCCAGATACAGTGCGATCTTGTAGTTGTAGTTGCAATTGTTTAAGACATCTCTTAACAAGTGAGATTAGTTTGCCCCTTTCTTTGCAACGTCTGTTGCTGTAAATTTTCGGCAAGATGCGACTATATTCTTTCATATTATGAAGCGACAATTTAGTAACACTTAAGGGTTAGCACAAAAGAGGCTGCTCTTTTTAAAATTTTGCGTTTTCCTCAATTTCATCACTTTTTTCAAATGAAAAAATCATGGCTTCAAACGTTATCTTGAATCAGTGTAATATGAGCTGTTTATAACCACATGATAAATGTCGAGCGAAGTAAACGTAGCAATAAACATTTAAAGTTTCAAAATATTGCCCGCCTTTGTTTTTATGCGTTTGGCAATAATATGCCACCATTACATTTCGGTAACACTAAATGTACTTACATACTTATACGCATACGTTTGTGTCTTGAACTTTATTTCGCAAAAAAATGCGTTTGATCTAATTTGTGCTTGTCCATTCCAATTATATTTAATTGAAGTAAGTACCTAGTTTACCTTTATGTCAGAATAACAATATGCTTATCTGGATTTTTTCGTCTCATTTTCTGGAGTCTCTCTCTGGAGGAGGAATATACCGATGGGATTCATATGTTTTACGCTTGACTGCCTGGGAATCAAAAATTTAATAAATTTTATTTATTCATATATCCAAATATTGTGTCCAAATTAGGAACCTTTTGAAAGTGGAAAAAGAAATACGCCTTTTTATAAGCTTAACGGAATACTAATAAATATTTTGCTTTGTTCACAGGTAAACGAGTTGTAGTGCTGGAATTATTTGGTAAAGTTAGGAGAAAACTAGGTAAAATAATGTTTTTAGTCCGAGAGCTATCTGTATAAAAGTCCTATGGGTCATAAACATAAACATATTTTTGAATATAGTCTGAAAAACCATAGAACTGAAGGTCGACCCCGCTGAAAATGCCTGATTATGCCCTCATTTCCGGTTGTAATTCTAGACATTGTTATTATCACTCATAAAATACATGAACAAAAACACGGGAAAATAAAGTATTCGATTAGTAGAATTGAGTTTTCCAAAGTCGACAAGCTCAACTCATTCACTAACTAGAGTCGACCACAATCAAAGGTACGTCCTTTCATTGCTGAAAGGACTCACGTCCGGCTCTCCGACTATTAGGTATTCCATTTAAAATCACATTTCAAAAGACAAAAAAATATAAATACGAGTGCAAGATTTAAATTTAAGGGCTTTGGTCAAATAAGTTTATGCAAATAAACAAACATTCTTTTGCTGAAGAACATTTGTACTCGTTTTAAACAGTTATTTATGCTATGGATGGAATGGCCCAAACGAGTCTAACGCTTATGCATATGCATTATATTCATCATAAAAATCTTTCTAGTACACAAAGCGCATTATGATTTTGCATAATAACTTAAATAAGTCTAGACAAATAGAAGCACACCGTATAAGCTTATTTGTTATGGAATCTCTACCATAATGATTGTTGTTCCAAAACGGTCGTTGCGAAAGTCCGTGGGAGCGTAACAAAGCTCGAATAAACGTGTTAATTGTGAGAATTCATACAGAAACAATAATTAAGATTTCGAAGAAATGGTACATTATCCATCGTGGGCTTTACCACTTTCTTTTAAAGACAAACCAATCTAATAGGTCATGAATAAAATCTTGTAATGAATGTTTCCGAAACTTATTTCTCATCGTATTCGTAGATTTTTCTGTCTTCGAAATGAGAGCTGAAATGTTGTTTTGCTATTAGCAAATACATTTACAAAAACACTTCTATTTCAAATTAATGGTTACAAATATGTAACAAAGTGTATCATAAATCAATGAAACTCTTAATATAGGTAACGCTTACAACAAACCCTAAAATTATTACTTACGCATTAAACATTAAGACACAAATGTGCCAACCTTACTTCCGTTTTCAAAAGTTCCATACGGCGAATCAATGTTCATGGCACCTACGGTTTCATTAAAAATTTAAAGTAGTTATAATATCATTCATCTTTCACTAAAAATACATACTAGTTATATAGTATATGAATTCATTTAGACTTTTTTTCTACAATCGAATTCCGCCTTATGTTAATAGAAAGGCCATTTGACCTCATGACTGTCATGTATTTTGACAACGTAGGTCATAAGTATAAGGAAATCGGACCAACAACATAGACAAGTCATTTATTGACCATGACTATCTTTATGATCAAATGATTGTCTTTAGATGGATTAAACTGGAACTGGTACCGATAATACGTAATCTTTTGTAATAAAATTGAAACACAATAAGGATTTGATTTTTTTATTGATTCAATGTTTTGAGTCGCATTATGTTTATTTAACATCGAAATTTGTTTTTAGGCTTAGCATTCATATGAGTTATTCTCAATGTTTTTTTTAATAAAAATATTTCCTTACTTATAGAAAGAAAGAAAAGAAAATAATTATTTGGTGCAGTAAAATTTGTAACATGTTATGCCTTAATAATAAAAATAATAGTAGTGCTACCATAATGGTGGCCACTCAGCTAATGCCAAGACAGTTTTGTCAAGGCTCTGTTTTGCAATTGAACCAATGACAAAAAATAATAAGAAAATGAAATAATAATGCTACCCAACCGCACATAACAAATAAAAAACGAGATGTATGGTATATGTGAAACCACACCGTAACTTTAATACATATACTATTAATTAAATACAAAATGATTCTTTATACAATAAATGATTAAAATATTTGAACATTAATACCAACGAAATGAGCTATTTTACATTGATATATATTATATTCTTTTATTAATATAGTTGGTTAAAAAACAATTGATTGTCGACCCTTAAAATTCGCACATCGTGTATGTTATTCAAGACATTGTTGTCTATCAAACTAATTTGATACATTTGTAACTACTGCTAATTTTGAAACAGGTAATCAACACGAATTAACTTAATAAAAACATCAAACAGCAGTTCCTTCATATTGATACGGAAGCATTTATAACCTACTCTATCTAACAATGCATTTATCATATAAAATCTAATATGCTACTTAAATATAGATATCGTTTCCGTAATAACTAGGTAGGTGTTGTTAAAAACATAAGTAAATTAGTCGTTATCCATTTATTTTACCATTACGCTTCTCGCCTTATGAGCAGAGTAGAAAAGTTAACGCTTTAGTGAAACACTGTTAAATGGATAAGAAAACGAAAATGAACCGCTGATGAAAAACGTTGTATTAATTGTTATTGAAAGACATTGAAGTCTTGTTTCCTATTTAAGATGAAAGAAAATAATTTTCATCAGATCTGAAAAAAGTTTTTTCCGTCGGAAAAAAATTCAAAGCGGTTTTTCAAGCACTTCCTAGTTTAATATTATTATTCCTTTATTCACGCACCACGTATAGGCATATTTCAGGGATAAAGGTCCCTAAATTGGGTAACTATTGTGCGAAGTATTGTTTGATTTTCATCGCAGGTGCTCATTCGAATCAAAAATGGTAAAAACGGAATACTGTGAAATTGAAGAGATTTATTTTATCCTACGGATTTATTTAATTATCTTTGTATGTTTTTACTGTGCATTAATCTGTACATTAATCAATTGAATTAATTTATCCAATTAGGGCATGGGTAAGCTTTCTCACATAGCATGGCTTTAGGTAGATTCGACCGTAACCCACCAAAACCCCGAACGCAGATTGTTCGGTGTTATAAAGGCTTATCCGTAAGAGAACTAAAGTTACCGACATAGCCCGCCGGATCAGCAAGTTGAAGTGGCAGTGGGCTGGTCACGTATGTCGCAGAACCGATGGCCGTTGGAGCAGACGAGTTCTGGAGTGGAGACCGCGTCTCGGCAAGCGTAGCGTAGGACGCCCTCCGGCCCGATGGACCGACTTGCGAAAGGTCGCTGGTGGAGGCTGGATGAGGAAAGCGGAGGACCGGGATATCTGGCGCGAAATGGGGGAGACCTATGTCCAGCAGTGGACTGCGATAGGTTGAATAGGATAAAGGCTACATTGATTGTCATAGGGTAGTAGTCATCACCAACGGCTAAATGAGTTTTCTAAAGCCATTCTTTCACCCATCCGTTCATGTCCCGTTGCAACAGCTGCTTGAACGCCATGGAACCCTCATTTTGCATAAATAATTGATCATACTATTTACCTACCAATTTTTCCTAGAAGCCATCCTCGTAATACATAATACAATGTAGTGTTACGTTTTACTCTTTTTGCTTTGATTTATTACGTATCTAACTATAATTATATGCTTTACATGAGGCATTGTATCATAAAATGATTCTCTCTAGTTACTCATAATATGATATAGTTTTTGCCTGTGCGTGTGCGTTTATTAATTCGGTTAGCAGAAAAACTACATTTTGTGATTAATCTATGCGTGCTATCCCGATGTACATGTATATGATTGGTCACAATTAGCAATTTATACGTTCTTACAAAGTTTTACCACAGGATAAGCAAGTTGAAGTGGCAGTGGGCAGGGCACATAGTACTAGGTGGTAGATTCGATACTAAGTCGTCTAGGTAGGTACCACCGCTAGATATCGTCCCGTGAAACAGGAGTGTTATGCACTTTTGTGTTTCGGGATGAGGGCACTGTAGCTAGTGTAGCTAGTAAAATTACCGGGTATAAGAGACCTAAATCTGTTGTCTCGGGTGTAGGGCGCAGTGCGGCATTGATGGAGGATAATAACTGTCTATCAGTTGTTGGTCTCCTTTAATGCCGCTCTGTCATGGTCTGGCGTATCACTTACCATCAGGTGAGTGATACGCCATCGTAACGGAAAACGAAGCGTAACCCCCAGCCAGATAGACTGATGACCTGGTTAAGGAGGCGGGTAGCAGATGGATCTACCTGCGTAGGAATCATGAGGGTACACCTTCGTTCAACAGTGGACATTTTAGGTTGTAATGATGATCATGACAAAGTTTTCTTAGGTTGGACATGGAAAGCCTATCTTGTACATGCAAGCGTGAGGGATATTGAATAATGCGTACAACCTTAGTCTAGCAGTAGATAATTCAGTGAAAGATAGTATTCTGATAAATTGCGTGACTACCGGAGTCTCAATCATGGAGATCCAGTCCAGCAGCGAGCGCTTATTGGTGAACTTTAAATTTGGTGGTTGCACCAAATCGTCGAGCAAGAAACTGATGGCAATTATTGGTATTAAAACGGAAAACAGTTTCAACTTATTTGAAATTATGAATTGATAATCAATCAATTATATCGTCTTTGATTATGGTATCAATACCTTTTTCAATAAATCTAATCAAATTTTTAGTTGCATTTGCATGAAAACTTAAAACGCAAACAGGTCATTTGGCACAAGAAAATCGCACGATTTTCATCGATTTGCAGTTAAACACGCAAATTAGCGAGCAAACTCGACACGATCGATCGATTTCTACTCGACGCAGTGAGCTGTTGTCTTTGTTACATTACGCAAATGGCTGTAACATGGTATGTTTACCTTACCACTCTTACTCAGAAATAGACGGAGCCTTAAGATCTTATCACCAAGACATAAGGTTTCCAATCAAATGACAATTATAACCGCAATAGTGTGAAATATGTCGCCTGTAGAACTTATAAACAGACTAAATGCGGTTTTCGTCTTTTCACAGGTCTTCGAGAAGTTGATTAGGGACGTGTGTGTATTATAAGATATTCATATTTATTGCGTATAAAGTTCTTTTTTTTTATTTGTGCACCCATTTTTGTCACATACACGGTGTTTGTTTCGTAAACTTATACTGTCGAATCATAGAAATACGTCAAGTTCCTAAATGATATTAATCACAGCAAACGAATCAAAAACCTATACGTATTTTTCTTTTCGTAAGTCCGAGAGATTCAATCGCATATAATTATAATACCGGTAACAATTCCACCAATAAATTCTAAAAACGCAGCAATAAAAGAAAACGCGCACCTCATACAAGAAATCACGTAATACTTTTCGTCCACCATTCCGATCATATCGATGTGATTAATTCTTAAGAATGTATAGTTCTTAAGAACGTTCATTCCGCAAGATCGAACAATATCTCATATATCTCGGATGTTTGCATCTGGTTGAGGTCACATGTCTATTTCTTGAGTGAATCATATGATACTTGTTCACTATTATGCAATAAGGCGCATATTTCAGACACAATTCAAATGTGTTTATCACGATTGCTATTATAATACTAATATTTCTAACGGCGATCTTTTTAGCGAAAGGTTTTATGACAGTTATTGGATGAAATGTAGCAGATACATATACGAAATGACCTATGTTATTTTTAAGCTGTTGGAAATTTGTTAAAGCAATAATTAATAACTAAGACGAAGAAAATATTATAAGTACTTAGAACAAAACACGCCGTAATGTGAATACCTAATAGTAAGAAACTAAATTCACTTAATCATCATCATTAAAACCTAATCAATATACTGCTGAATAATTGCCTACCCTATGACTTCCACCAAGTTTAATTCCTAGAAGTCAACATCCATCGACTACCCGCTAGCGTGACCAAGTCTTATACATGGACGTATAAGAAAATCGGACAGAGTCACACTGATAACAAAATTATATGAAAATTCGACCAGTTTCTGTATGGTAAAGCAACAAATATGAAAAAAGCACCATTCGGTTTTACTACGCAAAATGTTGCAAACCCTGTAGTGATAAAAAAGAAAGATTCGTGAATTTCTTACCGTATATCCTAGAACAATTTTGTTTAATATTTCTAGTTTTAAACATAAAAATTCATATACAAAAAATATCAGAAAATTGTTTGAAGAAACAACGTACACAGCAGCTGTCTTTTCGGGGACACTTTTTATTATTAATGTCAATCCGTCCGTATATTTTTACGTCCATGGTCTTGTATTATATTTTCTAGTATCGAAATAAAGGGAATTAAATCCGTAGCATCGCAGTGCAGTGTGAACTCACAAGTGGTATATTACAGTGAAAGTGAAGCGATGATAGCGAAAACGGGAGCCGCGCTTCTGTAACGAACTGTAATTACACGGCAGCGCACCGACCAATTTGAATATTAACGCGCTGCTAAGCACGCTGCCTCGTATTTGGGGGTGATTTATGTGAAGACCTACTATGGAGTAATTAATAAGGTTTAAATTGCGGTTTGTAGTTAATAATAATAAAAATTATTTTTTTCCTTCTTAATTATTAACATCAGACAACTGATAACTAGCGGAATATGCATTATTATGGACTAGTTACGATGTGGCCAAACAATAACATAGCTTGGATGCCTAGAAAATTAAACAAGTCCTAATTTTCCAACCAATTATACATTTATGTCATTATTTTTATCTTCATATAATATCTAGTTGTAATATTACCTACAAGCCTACTGCAAACGAATGAACATTAATCATATGTACGCTATTTTTTAAGTTTTATTGTAACTCTAGTTGGTGAAAATATAATAAAAAATACAACATGCTTACAATAATGATCCATTATTAATACATAGTAGGCTGATAAACATCGCTACTTACTTTGCTTATATCTGATAGATTGTCTGAAACTATAAAAATAAAAGTAGCCAATTGAATATACGTGATGAATTCTATGCTATATGGTTCGATGATAGCAGTAGCTACCTATAAAAAAATAGCTTCAATGAGAGAGCGCTACTACGGTACGCTGCTACCAGTATCTGCTGTTTTATATCGTAACAGACTTTTACAGCACCCGTGGGAAGAATAGTGATATGCGAACTATCAAAATATTATCGTGATACAAAAATTATAAAATATTACGAAACAAGAGCCTTTGCTCTGTGTTTCCTACATACGGATCATCATCATCATCAGCTCATTATATAATTTCAAAAATCATAAAAGGCATTACGTACATTAGTACGTAGCGGGATTTGAACCTGCACCCTCTAGATCAAGACCAAGAACCACCTGCGCTCTTGAGCCATCGACGCTCTTTGTCCACCGACACTCATTCTTGCGTACGTATATAAAACAAGTCCAATGATTTAAATAATAAGACGATGCGATTCAGCTCCCTGAATAAACGTTAATGATTGTGTTTTTGATAATCACATAAACAGATTACGTTCCACCTTAATGCATCTTATCAATGAGCAGGTAAAACACTTCCACTCTCCGCGTAGCGTATGATTAAGTCATTCACATGTATAATTTATAAGACTTGACCGGTGTTATGTTACACCGTACAAACTAGATCTTAAACTCGCTGTTTATTCACACAACTAAAGGCTGCAGTATCATTTGTATTTGCTTTGTATTGACGTATTTGTATTGTTTTATGCAGCAATGTATCGCACTTGCAATTATATTTACTTACGTTATGTATAAAAATTAATTGAAATCAAAAAGGATTGCTTATTGCTGATTAATACATACGCAATACTTGTAATAACAACTGCTGTGTACATATTTAAATGAAAACCACTTTGACTTAACACATAACAATTGTTCTTAAGCTGGCAGCAATATTTCGCTAAATATACGTGGATAACGGTGTTGGTTACAATTTACCTGTACCACAATTTTTGTAATTTGTAGAACATACAATGTGTAACTGTTTGTTATTCCCAATAAGAAAAAAAAAAATTGACGATTCAAAAGTATCTGTACCAGATTTAATTGAATAATATTTATTGCTTTCTTACTTTCACTTCTTTTAATCTCTATCCTAAAACATATTAATCATTTGACTTAATAAATATTATTACATAATGTTGCACAAAAATTTTCTTATTTTCATATTTTTGATTGTGAAATTATAATTTGTCCGTTCAAAATAACTTTTCATATTACCAAATAGAACAATTAGGTATTTTCTACTATAATACACCACCATTTGATAATTAACACGATGAATTAGAAAAAATGGTTTTGTATTAGAGTATTCAATTATTGTGTGACTTATGGTCAGCGCACGAGTCGGTTAGAATAAGTGAAATAACGGACGCACTCCGAGCCCATATATTGGCGGATGTCAGTCACAAGGCTCGTAATTCAATGGAGTTTAAAACGTGCCCGTTAAACTTTTCACTTTCACCGTTTTCCGGTCTAACGACTATGATCGTGGACTCTAGCCTGAGACAAGTAAAATCCTAGTGCTTCTAACACTTTCGTAAAAAAGAAATGCCATTAGGTAGTCAAATGGCTTCCGAGATTAGTCTCAGTCCGAACATGCTATAGACAATGGCAAATCATAAAGAGATATCGATTTTGTCTTATACAGAACCGATACATTTGTAATGTTCCTCAACTTTAGCTGTGTTTGATCTCGATGTTGAGATTATAAAATAGAGCTTAATAGAGCAACTAGGGAATGCACGGAATCATACGTCAATAATAAATCACTTTATTGTGTCGAATATGTAAAATAATTTACATTGACAATTACTTAACTTAGTTTAAACTAACTAATTGAAGAAGTCTCAGATTGACCTTTCTACTGACAAGATAATGCTAATTATGCATAATATCACAGATAAAATAATATTTACTATAATATAAACAAAACTATTGTATTAGTTCAATTCTACGCTTAATGTGACGATAAGCATTTAATAAACCAAGTAATTCATGCATTTTAAATATCATAGATAAGATATTTTTTTTCAAGTGACTTTTTCACTTTACGAAAACACCTATGCTCTGGCAAGTTCAAGTAAATTCATCATAGTCTTGCCTTATGAGAGGAGTATGATTAACATAACAATTAAATCAATCAGTTAGTTTTGATACGAAGAGAAAGAAAAGTCTGATACAAAAATAATCATAAACTATTAGTGTCAGCAAAAAAAAACCAAACTGCATTTTATTCCAATTTCATTCATCGGCTCATTAAACGTCCCCCGAGGGGCACGAGCCTACCCGTATAGGGTGATTAGGCCTTAGTCGTCCACGCGGCCCAGTGCGGATTGGACGACTTCACACAAAACCTTCGAATCTCTTCGCAGGCGTGCATGAAGGTTTCCTCATGATGTTTTCCTTCACCGTAAGAGCATCGGATAACGTACATATATTTTCGAAATTCGAAACACATTGGTACGTTCGGGATTTGAACCGCAGGTAGGAAGGCGACAGTACACACCACTCTATTCCAAAGATAAAAATATTTGTTAGGGGCCTATATTAAAATACTAACTATTATTTAAGCTGACATTGTTAAATGCTAACCATTGCAGAGCTAAGCCATATTGAATGTATGATAGAGAAAAAACCATCTACGTCTCATAGGTACATAATATGTCTGAAATTTAACCGCGAACCGTGAGCTAATATAGCCGGTAATTACTTAAACCCTTTTTGACATATAAGTACAAATAATTAACATACTAACTCCATTGAATAAGCAACATTTTCTTGAATTAAGTATTTATGAATGGCTGGTACTATTTTCGCCTACAGTTGGTATTATTTTTCGATTAAGGCATTTCTGTCTATATTATTAGTCATAGAAGGATAAAACTGGTCCAATATATTTAAAAGATGTGTACTTACTTTTAATATCTTATATTTGAAATATCAACGTTATAATTTGGCATGAAATATAACCATGTTATTTTTATTCTTGGCGTGGTAGTTTTTCATATTTTAGTGTTTTGAAATTCATACATACTTATACATTCATACAAATCATACTTATAGGAATGATCCCACGAATGTTTATCAATCTTAAAATATTATCAGTTGCTTTACTTACAAATGGTGATTTTATTTGTATGTTGATTCAAACTAAAGACTATACTCCATTTTAAAGATAATGACAATTATGTACTTTTAAGGACTAGCAGCTCAGACTACGTTCTTTCTTATAGACAATCAAGGAACCTTGGAAAACATCTCAACTATCTCTTAATAATTAATCTTTATTGTTACGTTATTAATGTTCATCACCTATTGTATAAATGCAAAATCAGATATAGCCTTCAGTTAATGAAAAACATCGTAAAGAATCATTCGTTTCAATTAACCATGACCTCATGTTGAATTGTCAAAAACTCGCGCCTACTAGTGAATGAAACAATAACATGAAAATTAATTGATAACTCTTCGAACCGCTCGAGCCATCTTAAAGAATAGGCTATGGATTAATATACATATTTTGTAATCATTACTTCATTACTGGATGGACTCAGCATGCTTTGCACGGCTATGGTGAGAAATAAAACTATGAACCTAACCTTTCATGTTTTTTTTAAGAAGAATATCTACATGCGTACTCATTGCAATATGATAACAACTGCTTCTACTGCTTTTAGAAATGCTTCAAAAAAATATTTGATATTCATTGAAATTCACAGAGTACTTAGTTGATATTTTGCGTAGGTTTCCTCGCTTTATTTTCTTCATTGTAACAGAGTCGGATACGTACAAATATTTTGAAAATAAAAAACATTGGTAGGTTGGACATTGGTTGGTGGCGGAGTTTGAACCTGCGTCCTCCCGATCAGAAGGCAACAGTCCACACCATTAAACCACCGACACTATACACCATTGAACCACGGACTATATAAGACTTCACTGATAATCTCAAACAATATGAGTTCACGTAGTATTCCCCGGTGCTAACATAAATTCGAGAATGATTACGATCAAGACGGAACATAATAAATTGATAGCCACAACGAATGGCAAACTACTTAATTGAAAGCCACGATTCGCTAAACACGCTTTCGAGATTATCAATGCGTGGTGAAATCTTCTAGGCTAGAATTTTTCCTGAAAAAAATAGTTCAAAATTGTGTTTGCTTTTATGTCTCTTAACTAGCTGAGCCCCGCAGTATTAAGATATTTTTCCGCAATGAAACGTAGCTCGAAGCTTACGCGTGAGCTGCGCGCCGCGCAGTACAACATTATTTTATTTTCCTAAAGTATAAAGTATTTTTAAAAATAAAAGAAACCTGTGTTTTTCTTACAACATCAGCAGCAGCAAAAAGTCCCGTGCAAATTGGTCCAGCCGTTTCTGAGATTACCCGGAATAAACAGACGGACAAAATAATCAAAATATTATTATGAGATATGTAGCGTATATTTATCATATGTATTAGTGAAAACGGTTATTTTCATATTAACAGACACTTCAATTTTATTTATATGAATTTAATGAATAACAAAGAGAGAATTGAGAATGATTTATCATTATCATTGTAGGCACCAACTATTTTATAGAAATATATTATAGTTATACTACTAATAGTAGTAGTAAACCATTTTCGTCATCAGATTTATGCACAGGCAAATATTTTATTATTATAGTACTGATTGCTCGTATCAAAACTATTGTGCTTCTTTTTGCTCATATACGAGTAGCACGAAATATTTAAATAATAATACCGAAAATCCTATTTGGGGTTTGTTTGTGAACTAGATAGTCGTTCTTTATATATGAACAAAGTACAGTTCTCCGAACCGGTGGTAGATTCATTAAAATATAATAACAAGTGTTGAAGATTGAAAAGTATCTCTAAAATATTTATTTGAATGAACATAATTTGAGTTTGAGTAATTCACTTATAAAAAATTAAAAAAAGTAAAACAATAGTAAAATTGTAAAACGGTTGTAATTACTAGAAAAAATCATAACGCGATTTCAGTTTTTACGAATATCATCCAAGCGTTCAATAAAATGGCACTCATGCGTTCACAAGCGCAATTAACGTCAAATTAGAAACAAATTCATAGGCACACTCTGAATATCTCAATTTTGTTACGAATTACTCATTTCTTTCTGATGGACAGTTAGCGGAACTCATACTAGCATTATAAGAAAAACACAATAACAATCAAAATCATCATTACTCAGACATATTTGCAAGCATCAATCATTCAAATTTAGCTGCAAAGTTGTTATTATAACTGCGGTGGGAGTGATAAATGCCAATCCATCAAAAATGTTGTAACTGTAAATTGAAACTACAATCAAAGTGTGCACAAAATCAACGATGTAGTGGGTTATGAAATATTGTTTAATGATGCTTTTGTAAATACTGACAAAACAACCTGTATATGTGTTTCTTCATAACAATAAAATTGATGTGAACATATTGTACTCGTAGTACCTTAAGATTGATTCAAGGATATCGTTCTTTATATGATAACAGTATTCTACATACAATTGTGTAATTGTTTACACCCTATGGATGCCGACTTAGAAATGGTGTAGGGACAAAATATAAGAGCATAAACCATTTAAAAGCTACTGCGATCTTCAGTTTGGTGCCAAGCGTGGAACTAATTAATTCCTTGATATTTTAAAGGATTCATATCACTTTTAATAATGAGTAAGGTCCAATTTGATAAGTGAGTGCACTTAGGGATATGTGAATCAAATACCGCATTTTACTAATAGATCAAAAATATAGTAATAAGTTTTGGTGCAATCTAACTATAGCAATCACGTCAAATGAAAACTCTCTTATATATCACCGTTACATACTTTATATGTCAATACTTTGTAGCACTGCTAGATAAAGCCTCCCTATATGCTCAAAAGTAATATGAACTGCAATTTTCACGCTAGTAACATGCAAAATATTTTCTGAGGTACTACAACCCTAATTTGTGGACTTTTTTATCTGAATGTACCAAAGATAGTTGACAGGGGTCCCGAAACGCTGCTATAATCTACAAGTATTTTTGCATCTCAAAACATAAAGAATGTAAATAACTGTGTTATGCAAATTTTATTCCTATTATTTTTTCTCTAGTTTCCTTTAATATTTCTACATTAACGAGGGAGATAAATAATATCTCACACACCATCGATGTGTGGCACTGCAAAAAGTCCCATCTACCACACATGCATTGTCTTGAGTGTATGCGCAACATAACATCGCAAAGCTTTTCCTATTAAAAATTCGTCTCAACATTTTTTCCGTGATTACCGTTCATTGTTGCGCATTATGTAGCACGTAAAATAGCTTCTCAGCAATTCCGAAATCAGGAAGAAACTTTCTTTAGACTATTATAAAAACCACATGGCAACCGCGGTAACTACTTCTAATTTGTAATCTTCGGACAGATAGCTGCAATTTATGCTATAGTGTATCTAATAAATAAAGGTACTATATATTATAGGTGTATCTAATAAATAAAGTCAGTACTTTAAGGCAGGTACATTACCTGCCTTAAAGTACTGACAGTGTTTGACTGGTGAGCGGAATACTTAAAGAATGATGTTTATGAAATCTAATTTTAAACCCATAAAACTATAGCGAATAACAATTTTGATTTTGACGCAATTAGGTTACAAGCTAATGAAATATTTTACTGTCTAAGTATTATGCACTAAACATAACATCCGATTCCAAGTTTAGCTAAGATATAAAGAAACATATATTGCAAGTAGGTATCCATTATGAATATAATAGCTGCCGTTTAAGCAAACCAATATCTTTACAATATCTATCACCTTTTATGATACTGTTGCTTAATTTAAATGTCGGCAGCGTTATAATACGAGTACAATAGCAGTCGTGATTGCATTTCGATATAGATACAGTCAAAAATAAGGAAATAAAAGTAAGCCAAGTCAAGGTTTTGTCCTAAAGTAAATCAGCTCAACAGTATCCAATCTTTTGATGCAAATATTATGCAACTTGTAATTGTGTTGAAACCTGATACAGCGTTAGCGATTATAGATATCTGACTGCATAATGGTCAATTAATGTTGCTATCTAGAGAAAACCGTAACGTGAATGAGGAAGTATATCGCCTTTTAATTTAAAGTATACGGTCCTTGCTAGACTAAATTACGAAATGATCGTGACGCGCCGATCTTGAGTACTTAGTACTACTTTGAATGTGAGAGTCAAAGTACTTCAATATACATACATTAATACTTACCTAGCCGTTTCAATTAAGTAATAAAACTCTAAGTTGCATGCGAATATGATACCCACAAACAGTCATTTGAACAAAATTAGAAATGTAATATAAATAAAGCCTAAACATACATCATCATCATCCAATACATTTTACCAAGTAAAAAAAATATGATTAAATTAAGATACACTCAAATTCTCGAGATTTCGAACTTTGGATAACGTTACATCGGCATAGATATGCATTCTAGTCAACTTGTAAATTATTTACATTAGCGCACCTGTCGACTGGCAAGCGCTTTATCTAATGGAATTATCACTCGAAAACATTTCGAGACTACTGACAAATGTCTGAGAAAACGAGCGAGATCGAAGATAGGTTCTTCGAGCGAATCGTTGTTTATTTTCCAGCAATGGAGTGAAGTAACTCTACAGACTCTTGTGTCAATTCCAATTAAAACAAACATGAAGGTATTGTGACACCTAATTGCATTGCCAATTGAAACTGCGGTTCGAATCACTTGTTAAGCTTACATCAAGTTCCAAGCTTTTAGACTTAAAACCTTTATTCATCTTACTTATTAATCCATGTAGATATGATAATACCTACAAACCTTTTCATTTCCCTACTAAATACTTTTTGATATGATTAGCAACAAAACAAGTTATTTCCTAAAATATAGTATCATCGTCCTCCTATCAAATCAAATGTACTGCTATATCTCTATCCAATGATTGAGAAATAAAATACACATAAAATTAAACATTTTAGTTCTAACATTACCTTATGTTTTTTCAGAAGCCTTGAGTACTGCCGATGATCAGTCTACGTCAGCATCGTGGTGGCAAGCAGGAACAGCGACTCCATTCAGAGACAGCTCGAGCAGCAACACGTTTTCATCCACCACGGCTTAGTACAAACTCACCCGTCGCTCAGCGATCCTTTCGGCTCATTCGGAGGGATCGGCAGCACTACTGGACCTTCACCAAACCCATTTGCCTCAGCCAGCGGCAGCGTCCGCTAAGTGTGGCGTCAGAAATAACCCTCTGCCCCCATTGGCAAGAAGCGCCAATGGCAAGTCATCTCTGAAACATCTTGATTTCACCAGCAGTGCCACGGCGGAGCTCAGAAGAAATCCAGCACTCTCCGCACCTGATGAGTGCGCAAGAGCTTGCAGAGAAAATGAGCCTCCAAGGATATGTTATTATCACTTCACGTTAGAGTTTTACTGTTTTGGGAGCGTAAGTATCTGAATTTACTTACAATGCAAAACTTCTATTGACGTGTGTGTCCAATACCGTGTATGATCACTTTATTATTTATGTTCACTGTCAGATAAAACCATATGAAAACCTTGTTATTTATTACCTATAACACAAGAAACAATAGATTACACAGTACATTCCTAAATATATTAATAGTGATTTCTCATTTACGTAATCACAAATATAATACGTTTATGGTAATTGCTTAGTGACCGAATTATTTAAATTGGTGTAGAATTAAAAAGTGCATCTAAGTTAGTAAACATGTAATATTTTGCACAAATATTGTAATATGTGAATATTCAAAAGAGGGTTTTATTGTATTCTCATGTTATAAATTTAATTCACATAAACAACGACATTTTACCTTATTTTTGTTTTGGAATTAGTTTCTTTTTCACCAAAAAGCCGTAAATTTACAATATGTTATATTAATATCAACACAATATGTGTAATAATAATAAAGACTAATCTCATAATGACATCTTTAAAAAGTTAAGCAATGCTTAACAAACACACTATTTGCGTAATCATAGCCTCATCTATATCACGATGTCCATATTTGTCATTTTTGGAACTCACGAAAAATCGTGCTGTTTTAGGAATGACCTACCAACCGACAATTCCACTTCGCACATTTCACGCTTTGTTTCACACGAACCGCTAACTGCATAGGTTTCAATGCCGAACCCAGTATACGCCAAGTGAACCAAATTCCGTTGAAGCACGTAATTGATAGGTGACGACAGAACTTATGCAAACATTGGTGTTTCATGATAGCAAAAGCATAGACTGAAGAAACTGTTGTAACCATATCAAATTGATAAGGAAACGAGCAATTTGTACTTTCTAACTTATATCACAGTTTCACCTGAAATGACGATTGTTGCACCTCTCATTCCAGGGCCTGTCAAGTATGCACACCAAATGCAACCAACGTTGTATGTCACACTGCCAGTGTTGTTGGCCGATGGTGTCGAGCGAGGTATCCTCACTGCAAACAGAATGTTGCCCGGACCCTCCATTCAAGTCTGCGAAAACGATAAGGTCGTTATCGACGTAGAAAACCACATGGAAGGAATGGAAGTGACCATTCATTGGCACGGTATCTGGCAGCGTGGAACCCAGTACTACGACGGTGTGCCGTTTGTTACCCAGTGCCCAATCCAACAAGGAAATACTTTCAGGTTAAACAGTTGTTTTTTTAATTATATCTACTAATAACATTTTATATTTCTCATTACATTTAACAAGGTAACTAATATTATTATGACTACATTTACAGATACCAATGGCAAGGAAATGCAGGCACACACTTCTGGCACGCGCACACCGGACTTCAGAAATTAGACGGATTATACGGTAGCATTGTCGTCCGTCAACCTCCGTCCAAAGACCCTAACAGCCACTTGTACGATTACGATTTGACGACCCACGTTATGCTCATTAGTGATTGGCTTCACGAAGACGCCGCTGAGAGGTATCCAGGACGTTTGGCAGTCAACACTGGACAGGATCCCGAGTCCGTCTTAATAAACGGCAAGGGACAGTTCAGAGACCCTAACACAGGATTCATGACAAATACCCCATTGGAAGTGTTCACCATTACACCGGGAAGGAGATACAGATTCAGAATGATCAATGCCTTTGCTTCCGTTTGCCCTGCTCAGGTCACAATTGAAGGCCATAACTTGACCGTCATAGCCACCGATGGTGAACCGGTACATCCAGTTCAAGTTAACACTATTATTTCATTCTCTGGTAAGTTTTATCTATAATCGTAAAAAGAAAGGTGAAAGTAACAAATCTGCTTAATGCACTGCTTACTAACTAGGTACAACAATTACAAATAATGTTGCAACCCCAGATTTAAACGGAATGTTGCTAATTAATTCTCATTACCACTAGATGAAATCAGGCGAAAATTATGAGTAACGCTGCTGCACGTATTTCCTTTTCTACAACGTTTGTAACTTCTTATATCCTAAAGCAAAATAACTCACGTTTCTTTGATACAATCTTACAGGTGAACGTTATGATTTCGTTATTGAGGCAAACAATATACCAGGAGCATACTGGATTCAAGTGCGTGGACTCGGAGAGTGCGGTATTAAGAGAGCGCAGCAATTGGCTATCCTCAGATACGCCAGAGGTCCTTATCAGCCGTCGTCACAACCACCAACCTATGATGCCGGAGTCCCACAGGGAGTCGTAAGTTATAAACGATATTTGTAAATAAATCTTTGTACTATACAATTCATTTTATATATATTAGAATAAGTAAATAGATGTATTTGACCACGCAAAACAGGTTACATTCACAACATTGGACGAGTTCTACGTCCATGGATTAGTAGAACACAAAACTAAGGACAGTAGTTGCCCGTTATTAATTAGCGGATATTGCAGACTAGATTCTTGGTGCCGACACGACAACCTCGATAAAATCTACTGCAGTCGACTTTGTTGCAATTGCTTGCTCAAACTTTAATACCCAGTACAACAGTCATGTACATTTTAGCAATAATGACTTGATCACTTGAACAATTAAATTATCAACATTTATTTAAAACTAATTCATTTTCCAATTGTGGTTGGTATTTGAAAGTCGTGTGTACATACAAGTAATTAGAGTATAATTAGACGTATATTTAAATTTGCTACGTAAAATCCACAAAATGCACCTTATTGGACCTGTAATGTAAAATATCGTATTCAATAAGGTTAGAATAGAACAAAAAATAATTCGAATTAATGCCAAAACTTGAACTCAGATCATAGTATATGGTAAACCATATTCATTAATTTTGCCACTAAATATAATCATGAGGATCACCGTATAAAACGTGTTTTCATAAATTTGGCCTAAAAATTATAAGAAAATCAAAAATAGACTAAATAGAAAAAAAATAGATTTACGTTATTCATGTAGCGTAGTTGTAGTTAATGCACGTATATTAGTAATTGCACGTACCTTTTTCCCCACTAACTATCCAGGTGATGAACCCATTGGACGCAAAGTGTAGTGTCCCAAGGAACGACGCTATATGTGTCAGTCAACTCAAAAACGCCAATAACATCGATCCAGCTATTTTGCAGAGAGGCCTGATAAAAATATTCTTGCCTTTCCGTTTCTTCGTGTATAGACCGGAGATGTTATTCCAACCGAATACATACAATATATTTAGGTGAGTATCGGCTTGAAAATAATCATATGCATATTGTATATCTTTTCGCGATTACATTGCGTACAAATACTTCAGTAATCACAACGATTACAATTCCACAGTTGCCCCGAGTGGAGATCACGTTATCAGTTTGATTGATGAAATATCAAACATGCTGCCCGCACCCCTCCTTAGTCAATATGATGACATAAACCCAGAGCAATTCTGCAATGGTGACAACCGACCAGCGGACTGTGGACAGAACTGCATGTGCACACACAAGATCGATCTACCGCTGAATTCTGTCGTTGAGGTTGTGCTTGTTGACGAAGGTAATTATTTCAACATGAGATTGGACACATTTTGAACACGGTCTTAACTTTAAATTTTACAGGCAATTTCAAAAATTGATTATGTTCTTTCTATTTTCCAGTTCAAGTTCCAACTTATCTCATCCTCCACTTGCACGGGTATGCTCAATTTATCGGTATCGGGCGATCGCCTGACCAGAAGGTGAAGAAGATCAACTTGAACACCACTGGACCTCGATAGACGAGGCCTACTCGAACGTCATCTTAAGCAAGGAATCTGCCTCCTGCTAAGGACACCATTCCGTGCCTAACAACGCTACGTCATCCTCCGTTCAGAGCCAACAACCCCGGTTTCTGGCTCCTCCATTGCCATTTCCTCTTCCACATTGTCATCGGTATGAGCTTGGTGCTCCAAGTCGTACTCAAGCAGACCTTCCTCCCGTCCTCCTAACTTCCCTACTTGTGGAGACCATCTTCCACAAATTTCCCTCCACTAAATCGGTTCTAGAACATTTTAGCTCTGTATGTGCAAAAACGAGTACAGTATAATATATTATGTTAACTAAGTGTAAATTTATTTGTTTTGTGTGAAGTGATCGCGATATCGAAGTGCTCGATTTCGCTGTTTGTGTTTTTTTGTTTATGCGAATGATTCGATGGAGTTAATGACGGTTTTGTGATTTATTTAACGGTGATGCCTTTTTCTTTGAGATTACTTTAATATCATTATAATGCCATATTCGATGATATTTTTGTAATAATTTAAATAATATCGCCTTAAATATGTGTCTTATGAGGCTCTTCAACTTATTCCCTTCACACTAATGTGACTTCGAATGAACTAGTGTTCGTTTAGTAACCATCTACTTGCCATTTCTAATTTTTCACCAAGGATATTTATTACGTGTATATATTTAAATTTGTCGTTAACTACCTAGTTTTGTAAGTTTAATCCAATACTAACCAATTGCATGATATCAAAATTAGATTATTTAGAAAATGTAAATAACTGAATACCGCAAAATATGTAAATACACAAATTCGTTCTAGCCTGACAATACAACACAATATTTTCCGGAAAATTGAGACTGTATATATATATATTATTTAGAGAATGAATGTGCAGTATACGTTACCATTTCATGTTACCATTTTATTTTAAGTAATAATGTTTGTGTTATCCTTAAATGTCGTGATATGTCGTCTTACGATCATTGGCACCACAATCTACAATTTATCCCAGTCTAAGAACGTACCACATTACTTTCTAATTGCAAGCAGTCAATCAAACGTGAATAAGAGGTTTCCTATAACGCATATCGCTATAACTGCTATGCATGTAGCAGTTTATAACAACATATTTTTTATAAGTATGGTAATTATAATAAGAAAATTGTAAATTTTTATACCATTCAATAAAATTTAAGAAATATAAAGGTTTATTTTATTTTCATAAAAACTTTTACGACAATTGAGATTGAATCTAACCTTAAGGTTGGCCCAAATGTAAATATTGATATCTACTTGTAGTATGCACTGAAAGTAGTTATGTATTTCGATTTAGTTTTTAGAGTTAGTGATTTAGTGGTTCAATTGATCCTATCTTTTAGATTAAATAAAGGTGTAATTGAAGATGTACCTTGTAGCGGGGTAGCTATAAGTCTCAACACTGGATTCAGGTTGTACATTTTATAACTTTTTATTTAGAATTTAAGTAATTAATTATAATGTAAATACAACTATGCAAGCATTTCATATCTTCCATTTATTACACAAAAAAGCAATTTTTAAATTATGTAATTCAGTTCAATAATTTTAAAAAATGCCATGTTTGTATCGTAATTTATCATCTACAAAATTTTCAGGTTATGAACCCACTAGACGCCATTTGCAATGTTAAACGAAATGATGCAGTGTGCGTTAGCAACCTAAAGTCAGCTAAACCTATAGACAAAAGTATATTGCAAGAGAGGCCTGACGTTAAGATCTTTCTTCCGTTTCGATTCCACTTTTACAAGCCGAAGGATCTGTTTAAAGAAAACACTTACAGGAATTTCTTAGGTAAGTTTCCACACCATGTTTTTTGTACTCGGATGTTTAGCCGAGACTTAGGTAAAGGCAATGACGTAAAAAGTATAGATTCGTGACATACTCACATACACATATTTCGAATGAGCGTACATTTATCTAAACAAAAGCTTACAAACTGTATTCTCTTAGGCGGTTCGTTAGGTACGGTTGGCGTATCTACCTTTATATATACAGAATATCATTGGGTACAGGAAACAACACAATATCTTCTATTTTTACCCGTGAACATTTGAGCCGACATATCATGATCATCATTAGGAAGGAATGGTTTTCCCACACATCATAGCATGGGGATATTGGGTCATAACCCACCAATCCAATTCGGATTTGTGGGAGATAACAACTACAATCCTAAGATTGTAGCCGGAATCTACGACTTAACGTGCCCAAAGCATGTGTGATCTTTCTTTTCAGATAATTAGATGATTCCTAACCAAACTGGGAAAAACCGCACGAAGTGACTTCCACTATACAGTGTCCCCGCGGAATTGGAGCATACGACTCCTAGATCATGTTAGGTTTAGACCACAATATAACGCTTTTACCCAGCACCAATCCACATTGAGCCCACAGTCCCCTATAGCAAATAGGCCGATTGTGATGACATTACAAATATGCTGGGTCCTTACATTCAAGACTGATATGATATCAATATGAATACATTTCCCTTGTATATTCACAGTTGCTCCCGGCGGTGACCATGTGCTCAGTTTAGTAGACGAGATATCGTACAGCGCGCCGCCTGCACCGCCTCTCTCCCAGATGCACGAGCTGTCTCCCGAGTTGTTCTGCAACGGAGACAACCGTCCCGCCAACTGTCCTGTGGACTGCCGTTGTACGCACATGATCGACGTGCCCTTGAATTCTATTGTGGAAATTGTACTCGTTGATGAAGGTAATAAGGTCCTTTATTTAATGGGTAGTTTCGTGCAGCATGACCGATGTCGATCGCGCTAGTAAAGCAACAATCGCAATAGGCTCGTTAGGCTATTGATCCAGGCTATTGTCTTATGGGAACCATTAACAGCTACGGATGGGCCTTTTTGGTTTATGCTTTGCTGGTTTGAACTTTATCATCGTGATGTTGGGGACTGGGGTCATTTACTGCCAGAAAGTTCAAAGTATCTTCGTCAGTTACTGAAGTTGTTTAATTCCCCGAAAGATGAATAATGGTCTCGGTAAGCTTTGCTGACGCAGTTGTAAGGACCTGTTGCTTTGACCTGAAGGAATTCTCATGATCACACTCAAAAAACTTCCATCCACACTTCCTCTTAATTATAGTAGCCCAATGATGTAAAAGTATATAATATATACAGAATATCATTGTAGTAGCCAGTCAGACTCAAACCCACAAAAACCTGTTTTAAGGACTTAATCCCCACACACTTTCATATCCAGAAGAGAAACAAAGAGCATTTTCTTTGGAAAACAATAGCTCGGAGTTTTGCAAATTCAACAATCTTTATCTTTGATATAATCAATCTGTCATTGTTTCAATAACATTAAAGGTGAGTTTGATGTTTTGTAGACATTTACTTATCATACCATTCATGTAAATTTTCAGTACAATCGCCGAATCTGTCACACCCGTTCCACCTTCACGGCACGTCCTACAATGTCATCGGAATGGGCCGGTCCCCTGACAAAAATATCAAGAAGATCAACTTGAAGCACGCGCTAGACTTGGATCGAAAAGGTCTGCTCCACAGGCAGTACAACTTGCCTCCGTTGAAAGACACGTTAGCAGTTCCAAATAATGGTTACGTGGTTTTAAGGCTGAAGGCGGATAATCCAGGTACTGAACAAATTATATTTAAAGCTTCCCCTATTATTGCTGTAGTTCTCCTTCTTTTCATAATTTACTTATACTTTCTTATTATACTTTTTATTTATTATTATATTAAACAAATCTGGTGTAAAAACCTAGCCATATTTCGTTCGTTGAATAAAATGTTGAAGTTGAAGACCTAGTCTTCTCTATCTTTAATCTAATAACCTTTCACACGAGCAAGACTTTAGTGAACTGCCAAGGAGCGCTGGATCAAAAAGGCAATATGATCTTGATTCCCGTACTATAATGGTTGAAACTGTACAAGGTACAGAATACGTGATACATAATTTCTGCAGAAAATAATATGGAATATATGCAAAAAAACTAGCTCAACAACGTGTCATATCTTTCAACTAAGAGATAAATAACGTTTATATAATTTATAATAGATAAAACGTAAACTGCACATCAATCAATATGATACTGGAGCTTTCTTAAACATCCTTACATATCCTTATAGCGAAAGTGCCAAAGACCTTGTCGAGATGATCTCTTACAACTAAAATAAATAAAATGTCTATCCCTATTTGATTTAATGTTAATAGATTCGATGGGCTGACATGTCATTTCATGACTAAATCACCTAAAAAAAATAAAGATTTCTTAGAAGAGAAAGAAGGTCATGCTCCAACATGAAATAAAGATGTAAAAAGAAGGTCATGTTGGAGTTTATCCAACATTACCTAAAAGAATCATGCAATGAAAAACATTGATAATATTAATAAATAATTCATATTAATTAATACATTTAATATTTTTTCTCTTATATTCCAGGATATTGGCTGTTCCACTGTCATTTTATCTACCACATAGTGATAGGAATGAACCTGATACTGCATATTGGGACTCAACGTGACCTACCACCAGTCCCTCCCAACTTCCCTCGCTGCGGTCACCATCTACCAGAAATAACGCACCCAACGGTGCCGCATGCGTCCTTCTTCCCTTTACACCATTGAAAAAGACGCCCCATCTGATTGGATAGGTATCCCGAATCGCTTTGGTTTTATAAAACCATAAGAAGATAACGAAACAAGCTACAATACTTATTGCCATATTTTGTACTGTTCAAAGTACTGAGATTGAGATTAAAGGCACTGTTGAAGGTAACTCTTTAGCCAATGGTGCGTTAAAAACGCCAAAGCTGAGATTTGGAGTAATGAACTTTGATCAGCGGATTGTTCTTAGTATTAAATAAGTTACAAACCCTATGCAGTGACATTTAAACATCTCTTCACGAGTGTATTTGACACAAAAAAGTTTTCATTCAATTATATATGTACATAAATAGGTACCTAGATAAAATATAGGTACATTTAATGTATTTATTTATCGACTTCAAATAAGGATGAATTTTCTTGATTCGAACGTATTGTTTTGATTATTTAATCATTTAATGTAGCATTTAGCGGGAAAAAAATAGTTTTTAGTTTTCCACTTGAAGTTGATTTTTTGTTAAAAATATTTTATAATAAGATGTGTCTCTGTTCAGGGTTTGTATGATATTGAATCCGCGTTATTATATTAGTAACACATAACGAAAACAATTTAATTATCAATCGTTAAGTGTTTATTTAAACATTCATACGAGTAGAAATACGTCTTTGTATTTATTGACACTAGTATTCCATAGATTGTTGACAAGTCATTTAAAAGACATAATGATCAAAAAGAAATCTTTCAAAAAAGGTCTATTAAATTTAACATTTCAATTAGTGTCCTAATTATAATATATATTTTGGTATAGTTAAAGCGGCAGATGATGATATAAGATGCCATTTCGTATAGAAGTTATATATGTATATTAAGGTTTTATTATTTGCGTTTCATTGTTTTGTAAATAAAACTAGATGTAAGAATAACGTTAATTAAATAAATCTATTGGGATTTTAATATACGTGGGATACAGGGATGCCTATGTACGAATACCTATACCATGTATGATTTTCTTGCAGGCAATAGAATTAAAATTAATGATTAAAAGTAGCTATGAACCTGTTGCTTTTCAATTTCATAAAAATAAACTGTTACCCATATTACGGCTTAAATCTCAATCTGTGATTGCCTAAACCGGATCTTAAGCTAAGCTTAAGTCCCGGATTTAAGTGTATCTTGTGTGACCACGATTTCATTGATTATGTGTAAAAATATCTATAGGAATAAATACAAAATATATGTAGCAATTTAATATTAAAATTTTGTAATAACACATTATTGATTTTTTTGACAAACCGCTTAGCTATGAGTAATGCTGTAATGATCATATTTGTTCGATTAAAATAAAATGTCTCCATTTTATTTGATTATCTATATCTATTAACAAGTTTAAATAGCAATTATGTACAGCAGATAATGGTATTGAAAGTTAATTAATTATTATGATATACACGGCCATATTTTTATATATTCGGTTATTTAAAATTGTGCTAATAAGCAGTATTATTTGATTGCCAAAGCATTCCAGCATTACTCTTACAATAATGAGCTCTACGTTAATAACGTAGCAAAAATTAGGTATTATTGACATTAAATGGGAGTATACCTGAAGCCCTATTTATGTAGTTTTTAAAAGTATGTTTCTAAAGACCACGGACAGGCGTGTAAAGCTTGTTGTTAGATATTGTAGAAAAGATATTTTTGTATTTTTTTATAATAAAATTCTTAAATAATAAGTATTTTACATGATGAAATAGTAATAATCTTCCAAAGGGTCTTAAAGTAATTGATATGGCTATAAATTTTGAATATAAAAATAGAATCGGGCACAAGTTTATGAAAAGCAAAATTTATTATTGTAATGATGAACAACGATACATTTATTACATGTAACTAAGAATGTACAATATCTATAGGCAATTTCGATGTTTCCGAGAGAAAAACTAAAATAAAAACTCTTTGACCCTTTAGAAGATCATCAATGTCTTTAAAATACCTTAATTAATTTATAAATTATAAAATGATTGTACATTAATAATTTACATTGTTATCTATGTCATTTTATTACGTATATTATCCTGTTACTGGATTTCTGCACAACTGTATGCGGATAAGTCGACTTGTGTAAAAAGGACACAGGAATTATTTTATGTTTAAAATATACCCCTGTGATTGGTATGCGTTAAAGATGACATAAAATACCTTAATTTTCTAATAGTTCACATTGTATTATTTTCAAGAGAGTTATAATTTCATATACCTAGTAGGCTTTTTTGACGCATGAAGTTCTTAATGTAATTTAATGTGAACTATTTGTTACTTCATTCCCTATACTGATTCTGGACCTTATCTTTTGATCTTAAGTTCTCTTTTTCAGTAAATATAAATGTACCTTCTTATATCTGTAAGTTGCAATAATATTACCAAACATTTAATTACCCGTTAAAACTATATAGTCATGTTAAATAAAGTGTTATGAACGTTTGAAATAAACACAATGTTTTTTATTTCATTACCTTATAACCATCAGGAATCCATATACAATAAACAATCTATTGTTTATGTTGGATACATATGTCAGCGGCGATTGAAGGGTTGAAGTTATGGCATAAATTGATACAGAAGTGTATGATTTTTTCGTAATTTGGACATTTTGTCGCTTTCACTTAGTAAAGTTATTGGCTAAATTCTGACGCCTCAGGTGACGTGTGCACGCAGTAATGATGGATATTATTATTCCTATCTACAGTTATCAGTTTCGATCCACACTATATCGTTACCATCAAAGAAGCAGACTGGCAAAGAGTTTCTTAAATATCAAATCCAATTCATATTATAGTAATCATAATTTGATATTATACACAATTATTTAAAAAGTTACATTACCGTAACGACAGCATCGGAACGATTTAACAAAATCAAATCAGAATATACCTTTTTTAACATTATTCCATGACTTATCGAAACGTCATCTTTTGAATTGCTGACCTTAAGTTTGGTTAAAGGCTTTTTCGTTGTTGGTCCTATAGCAGAGGAGGCATAGTACGATTTACGACATCTTTGAGATTTTTACAAATGGCAGCGTTCAGCGCAAGATGAAGAATATTATAATGGTAGTCAAACAATAGAATTCGGTAATATTGTAAATTTTCATGAGCAAAAGAAAATACAAGAAATTGGGCCGTATCTCCGCCACCGCAATTCTAAAGGTACCCAATAATTAATTCTTTGATTCGTACTACACTTACATTACTGTTTTGTAAATATGTATCTCCATACATATTGTGAATAGAGAAATCCCAAATATTTTCATATCCAGAAAGGTTTATACCTGGACGCAAATTTTCAAAACGTTGATGCAGTAAACTAAAATAACTTTAAAAGTTACACAACATTAACTGTCCTTGACTTCAAATCGCAGTCGCAGTGGGCATTAGCGTCATATTTTTCAAATGTCAGTTATTCTACTGCGCATTAAAACAAACATTTTGGCCTGCTCCGAAATTTAAATAACCCGTATACCAATCAAACTAAAGTATTTAGCGCGCTACCATTCTTGATGGGATGCGACTGCTGAGCACAAATAACTTCCATGACTGTTGAATCACAAATGATATAGTCAACCTTTTTGCGGTTTGAAAATTTTAACTTAGTTCTTACACGGACGAATACCTTAATGCCAACATATTTTTCAGCTTTTACACGTGCTTTGCACGTGCCCCAGTCTGCCCCCCCCCCCCCAATCCGGCCCTGTTAAGAGTCGTTTTCTCACAAAAGCTAATATCGGGGATATCTTCAGAAAAGTGTCTTAAAAGTTTTGCTCTTGGACCCTGTGCCATACCTATTATATGTTTGGCAAGGTTTATCAACATAATTGAAGCCTACTTTGTCTGCTGAACAAAATTACATTCCCAAAATGACAATGAAACTGACCGAATCCTAGGAGTTAAATTTGTGTTATAAATTACAAAAGAGTAACGTGGTCGATCATTAAGAGCCTTTTAAATAGGCCCAAGATTCTCAAACGTTCTAGGTCGAAGTTAAGATAGATGTTTTCCTACGTAATAAGATACGAAATGAAGACCACCGTAGGAGGACCTACATATCCCTTAAGGTACGTAGTGGCAGTGAGCGCTACACATAGTGCATAAAACTATGGGCAAAGATGCAGAAAGGTTTTTGGAAAAAGCGGACAAATAGATGAACAAATGAGGTGGTTAGTCATCGTATAAAATATATATGTCGAAAAAGTTGATGCGCCACTGGAAAACTGTGAGCTGATAATATCGTAAGTTATAAAAACATAACCCTAGGTCTGGAAATTACATAACTTTCACCATGAACTTACTTCAATGTTTACTTTCGACTCTCATTTTAGTACAATGTTTAATAAAACCAACTGGTAAGTCCTTATCTCTGAAAATTATAGTAAAAATCGTACTATGATAATATCAAAACGCAAGCAACAATACAGGGTGTTTAGGACATTCTTGTTGTTAAGTCATGGTATATTAGCGGATGTAGAAAACAAAAGAAGGATTTAATTGACCTGGGTGCCAGTCGGCACCCTACGTCAGGCTATACATTAAAGATGTCGAATTGCTTAAAATAAAGACTAATGTTCTTGAGCTACATCATATCCATACTAACGTAGCTGAGACATAGACACTAACTGCGAAGTTGGGTCATAGTTCAAAGTCTCATAACAGGCAATAGTGCGAAAAAGTTTCTCTCAGTATGAAGTCAATAATTAAGTAATTCGCAAGAGAACTAAAGTTACCCACAAAACTCGCCGACAATGGGCCGTTTACATTTGTGGCGGCACCATTTGCCATTGGAACAGTGAAGTTCAGAAGTGAAACGTCTTCGATGGACCGACGACTTGTGTGACTGGATAAAGAAGAGCGAGAAATCTGAAGAAAAAGGGGAATAGATCTATGTCGAGCTGTAGGCTGTGAAAGGTTGAAAAATAGTGAGACCTACGTCATACAGATAAAGGCAACTGGCTGCAAATAATAGCAATTTGTTAAAATAACAGAGCAACCTAGTAGAAATAAAGCAATATAATTTAACATGGTTTAATCGTTTTCAAGGTACAAATGCCGTAGTCGGAGATCGTTCAGGTAACCGAGGTAGTCGCATTATTGGAGGATCAACCGCTCAACTACATTCGCACCCCTATGTAATATCTCTACAAGCTCAGCTCCTATGGGCTCGCTTTCATTTTTGTGGAGGATCACTTATCAGTGAGAGCTGGGTAATTTGAATTCATAATTTAATATTTTAAAAACAAAATCTTGTAATATCTTGAAATTTCCAAAAATATCACTATTTTCAATCTAACCTACAAATTTAAAATTCGACTAAACCAAAAGCGCAACTACTACTAGTATTTACATGGTCTTCTTTTAGGCCTCGCATTCTAACCAGTATTGGCATTAAGTGAAGTTTTAAATGACGTCATTTCAAAAATTAAGTCCCTTCATGAATTCTACTATTTTCCATGCCAAATGAATACATTCACGAGTATTCTACTGTTTTCCATACTAAATGAATACTTACACAATTGTTTAAATAAATGAACGTTTTCTTTTGCAGGTAATAACGGCAGCCCACTGTGTGACAGAGTCATGGCTGATCGCTTTATTAAATATTTTTGCAATAGCAGGTGCTCATCATGTTGATGTCGAGGATGAGTTTGTGCAGAGTCAAAAAATCATAGAACGAATTCCGAATCCAAAATATAAAGGGTATGGATTTTACATCACTTTTTGAGATTGTCATGCGTTTATTGTTAATTATTTATCACAATATTTGAATACACAAAATTTTTTAAGAAAAAAAAATATGATCGGTAATTTTTTTTTACTTTTAGCGGTGTAGGACCAAATGATATAGCAGTTTTGAAAACATTTCTTCCATTCATAATCACGTTTGCGGTTCAACCAATTAAGTTACCTTCCCAAGCTTTAAACCTCGAGGACGGAACCTTAATACTTGCAGGATGGGGAGCATTAAGATCCACATATTTCTTTCCAGACATGCCCAATTATTTACAAGAATTAAATGTCACTTATGTTCCATATGCAGGTATGTTTTGATGTTCGATATTCACCTCTTTAGACCTTTTCTAGTATGGATATAATATGTTGTTCGATTTTTTATTGTAAGAGTAACTTGTTTATCACAATGTGCAAAAGAAGTGTTTAACAAATTTAGGTACCCAACCCGATAAAATTATTCTGATTTCCAGAATGCCAAACAAAACTGGATTATCACACATATTTCTTTGAGGATGCTCCGGTTGATGAAGATTCTAATATATGCACAGGTCCACTAGCAGGGGGCACAGCTGCATGTGCTGGAGACTCAGGTGGACCATTAGTTCTTAGATTGATTAATTTTGATGAGGCATCTCCCCTACAAGATACTGATTATACAGAAACTACGGCTGATATACTTAACGAGATCACGGAACTTAGTATTAGCACAGACAATCACTTTGGCAATGAGTCTAATGGTGTATCGGAGAATACATATCCTACTGAGTATTATGATATCACAGAGTTTAACGATACCGATAATGTATCCAGTAATGATGTTAATGGACCTATAGACGCAATTGAGTCAAATCTCAAAACAACAACTATAAAACCTAATGAACATCTAATGTATTCTGCACCTACACTTTCAAAAGAGGAATATTTGGTCGGTGTGGTATCATGGGGTGTTTATCCATGTGGAGAAGTAGGAGCGCCTACAGTTTACACAAATGTTTCTAATTTCTTAAAATTTATTGGAAACCATGTGAAATTGGAGCAATAAAATAATTTGTTGAAAACACTATATTTAATTAAACTTAAGTTATAAATTATTTACAAGTTTCTTAGTACATATTTTATCTAGTACTTATACATACAATCAACACTTGCGTTCATCAATAATCAATGCTCACATAAGTATTGATTTAATTTGGACAGTGCAATAAATATAGGAAGGTTAGGTACTCTCCCTCTATTTTATATTAAATATTTTCTGAAACTTAACACATGATTCTTTCAAATATTATCAGGAAACGCTCATATCCACTAGTTAAAGTCTTGTTTATCAAGTCTCGCCACAAGTATTTGGCAGGAGCTGTTTTTATTGTGCAACAAGATATTTGCAATTGACATTTCAAACATAACACACTATAATGTCACAGCTATCGTTACATAAAGTGTATACTTTCAAACACTTTCCTATTCTAAGGTTTGATACACTTAAATAATTATTGCAACCCTCAATCATGAAAGGAAATTACCTGCGAATTTAATACAGTCAATCTTTGTATCATATTTTAAATAAAGTTAGTTAAGTAGAACATCGGGAGGTCTATAGTTTCCACATTTCGCTAAAGACCTGAGAATGGATTTGGGCATTTTTTGTGGTACATTAATGAGTACTGCCGCCGGCAGAGATGACAGTGCACAGGATCGGCACTCCAAAAGCCATGCACCACCTTGACTAGGCTCGAATCTCACTATTGTGTAACCTTTGTTAGGAACGAGAAACGTATCCTTCAGAGGAGGATTCTGCGTATTCCTGTAAAAATAAAAATTATTAATACTACAATATTAATTGAGAGTTTATAAAGGCACTTGCAGTCAATCTATCGCAAATATCGAATGTGTGATAAATCGTCTGCCGTAGAAAAGTTGATATTTTTATTTTTATAATAAATACTTATTTATACTCATCGCTGCCCATAGACAGCATCAGTAGGCCACCATAATGATAAACCGAAAGTAATGCACTTTTTGTTAATTAAAACATATTTGCAGCGTCACAAACACAGTTTTATCATGTTATAATTTTTTTTTTATATTTACAACATATTTAATGGGTTTAGCTTACGCCAAGTACTAAGACTTATCATACCAACCTATCCCATTCGATAGGTCTACTGCTGGAATTTGGTCCCCCCCCCATTTTTCTTCTTTCAGACTTGTCTATTGCAATTAAGTAAATATCGACATGCAGCGCATACAGCGCTATATGGCCCTAAATTGTGGCATTCTCTGGAATATTTTACATTTCCCAGCATCTAGGAATCAATTACCCTCAAACTATTTATATTGATTGTATTGACATACCGAGACACTTTGCCTTCGCTGTCCAACCGTAGAAACTCTTCCTTTGATATTGGTTTTCCGTCAGGGTTACTCCACGTTGCTAGTATTTGCACATGATGTCCATGCATATGGAAAGTGTACGAATCGTTACTGCCAAAACCTAAAATAATAAATTAAATCTTAAATTTAACCTACTAAATTCGGGACCAAAGCGGTTCTTATTCTAAGTTAAACATTAACTTAATATACTAATTTATATATATAATTAAAACTATGTTTTTGTATTTAATTTAAACCTAAATAAGATAAGTTTGACTCTAAACTAACCAAGTTTTTGTCTGATGCTTGGACGTCCTCGACACAAAAGTTAACATTAAGTAATAAGTTAAGATATGATTGCACCGAATTGACCTCATCAAATATATCACTTGACATTTAAGCCTTGTGTGACGTTGATGTAACATATGACATGAAGGAGGTAAATTACTATTATAACACATTTGAACATGAAACATTACAATTAAAAAAATACATACATAAACCAGTTTGAAATGTTTCAAGCTGAGCACAAGCCAAGAGCATGGATATGAGGTGATCCAGCTGAAACTACATTACACGAGCCCAATGGGGATTGGTGAATGTAATCGAAGTATTAGATGCGTAAGTCTACAATAAATATCATCATTGTACGTCCCCACTGAAGGGCATGAACCTACCCGCATACTGACCCAGTGCGGATAAGCCGACTTCGCGCACTTCTTCGTAGGCGTGCGCCATAAAAGCGGGGTATAAACGTACATATAATTTCGAAATAAAAATTTACTTCGGTACGCGGGGATTTGAACCTTTGCCTTCAAAATAAGTGGAGCTGCTGGACGTAGGTCTCCCCCATTTTGCGCCAGATATCTCGGTCCTTCTTATCCCGCCTCCACCAGCGACCTTTTGCAAGTCGTCGGTCCATCGGGCCGGATGGCGTACTACGCTACACTAGTAAGTATAGTGTTTTTATTGATAATACGGGTCAAAAGTTACGTAAAACATTATGTTGTTTATCGTGACAGCTCGTAAACATATTAAAGTGCATCAACCAACTGTGACCAGCGTCATCAAGAATAGTCGCAACGTGTATTTGTTATATAACATTCGTTTGTATCGAATATATCACTTCGTAATCATACTTCAAGTTAATGATGGCAGTAGATTAAATTACAATTTCATCACCTCTGCTTTTCCAAAAATAAAGCGGCTTGGCGGCAAAAGATTTAGCAGAGAAGTCTTTTGAAACGTAGTTTATTAACTCTTTGACCGCCAATGACAGTTTCAGGCGTAAGAAACAAAATAATTGTGTCCGTATTTTTTATGTATGACAAATAATTCAACAAATTCGTAACTTAAAACTAACTATACCACACTCTTGATCTACAAATGCGTTTAAGTAAGTGATTTGATTTAATATTAAGTGTATTTCTATGCAGGATAATCGTTAATGAATAATATTAATTTAAATTGTGTTTTACGCACGTTGTAACGTTTTTCTCTGATACCACTATTGGGATTAGCGCGGATTTAGCTAAAGGACGGCAGCATTGGTTATGTAGAGAATTTATATGTAGAGGTCTAGAACTTTCCAAAAGACTATAAGTACGTATTGTATATGTTTTCTATTGTGATGATTCTATCTGAAATCATCATCATCATCAGCTCATTAAACGTCCCACCGAGGGCACGAGCCTACCCGTATAGGGTGATTAGACCTTAGTCGCCACCGGGCCCAGTGCGTGGACGACTTCACACACAACCATTGAATCTCTTGCAGGGCTGCATGAAGTTTCCTCACGATGTTTTCCTTCACCGTAAAGCGTCGGATAACGTACATATAATTTCGAAATACATTGTTACGTGACGGCAACGGAACCTCATCCCTCCAGGTAGGAGGGCAACAGTCAAATAAATGCCCTAAATGAAAGCATAAGTATAAAGTATGATGATAAAGAATCACATAGAGCCTTCCTTTTATAATTGCATTCATGAATGTAGGTACCTACTACATACTACCTACAAACGTATGTAGATGATCAATGAATAAGAAAAAATATTAAGTTAAAAAATGTCGCAATGAAAATCAGGTCAGATGCACGTTGCATGGGCTTAAATCTTTATGACGGTCCGTCTTAGTTATGATATTATTGCTACTGGCGTAATAATAATTTGTCGTAACTAAAATTATTTTTAACCTTACTTGACCAGAGTAATGAACGCATTTTAGCTAATTCATATATCACATTTCTTGTAACATTACATTATTTATATTAAGCAAGTATTGACAAGCGTTGCATGTATACAGATAGCTATTACACCGACATACAATTGTTTAGATTTTATGTATTCAATTTTAATTCATCAAATCACATACGTAGTTTTGTTATTTTAGCAACAATAATTCCTCTCTCACAATAATATAGCAGCTCCTTGCTTCTTGTGGTGTTTTCTAATGTTACAATATAATTTTATGTGCTTGCTCTTGATGCTTTACACAGCGATAGCCCTTCCTTATCTCTAATGTGAGAGGTTATTCCCTGCAGGATCACTTGCTTTTTTATGCGAGGAAAATGAAGTGAATTTTGAAGTATCCTTATTTTAGGCACCGATTTTATGCAGGCATTATTTATTATCATCGTCATTTGACTGCTACGAAAGTAATTTTCAAAGACCATGTAATGTTTAATTTATACAGCGCTTCGGTCCAATCGTCATAATATATGCTTCTTTGTTTGTGGTATTGTAAATGACACAAAATTCGGATCTTTAGATCGAGTCTGATTGTAATTACAATGTAAATCTAATCTTATAATGATCAATCCCATTTTCCACAGGGCAGTGGCACGATTCTCGGACTAAGACATTTTCTTTCGAGGGCCCAGTGCGGATTGGACGACTTCACACACAACCTTCGAATCTTCGCAGGCGTGCATGAAGGTTTCCTCACGATGTTTTCCTTCACCGTATACAAAAATCAAACCGTATCAAAAAATATAATAAAAAACAATTAAAATACTAAATTAAAAATATGAATTTTGATGCTTGAAATAAAGCGCTTCAGTGGTTTGGCCTGTTGAGAAACAAGCACCCAATAAAACTCAACAGTGCAGCCTTTTTTTAAACAATTACTTAATGAAAAATATATTATAAACACTGAAATAGCTGAGCAGTTTAAGATCACGGATTTTTATCACATAAATATTCGCTGTACCAAATCAGTATAAGGACCTAAAGAATCCTACCTAATTCGGACCTTTGTTTATAATACCACCATTAAGTAATGACAACGTACCTTCGTTTACCATCGTCAGTTCTACCGCACCTTCTTCAGGTTCTAAGACGAGAAGACACTGAGGTTCTTGGTTAAGTGTCTCTTCACCGACCTTACACGTGAAGTCAGCTTTTACGTCCCGAGGGTACAGGAGCATAGGCGAGTTGGGGTACAAAAAGCTCTTGCCGTTAATTTGTATAACGCCGTTCTGTTTCAAATCTGGAATGTAACGGAAATAATTTTAATTATGATTTAGCAACTTTACTTCATAATTTAAATTAATCTATTAAATTATAAATGTTATTTAAGTACATGAGGATCATAAATGACGTTGGCCACTTTCCATCAAAAATAAACTAAATTCCTTTTTCTGTGGGTTTCAATCGACATAATAACTCAATTTGAAAGGTTCGTTTTTAATTTGAAATCGTCTGCATGGTTACCTATGTCTTGTCTATTTTTTGGTATGTACGTTTTTTAAATTATATCTTAACTAGCTTCTTCCCGCAGCTTTGTTTACTTTCAGTTCGGTGTAACACGGTTCCCCTTTCCTGATTACGAAAACAGAATTGTTATTTTACGCTGTTTTAATGATATTTTACATTTTTCCATCGATTAAAGCTCTGAATCTTGAAGGCTCCAAAGTCTTTTTTCTGACTTCATTGCCTTTTTTACTGCGACCAATTTCCGAAAAAAATTCACGATATTTTTGTTAGCGAGAAATAATTTGCATTTTAAGTTTTGTTTAGTTGGATGTATTACATTAATATGTATCACCATAACAAATTTCATTTAAACCCGTTTAGCCGTTTAGTTGTGAAAGCGTAACAAATAATTAGGCAGACAGCCCGAGAAACTTTCGCATTCTTAATATTAGTATGAATATAAATATTATAAGTCAACTTAATTAAATATCTATGTTTGGAACATAGATATTTAATTAAGTTGTCTTATCAATTTTAGAGCAGCATTATTAGAAAAATCACGATGCAATAAATCTGGATGCAACTTACCCATTAAAGCGGGATAAAACGGTTTCTTGGGTATTGCATCGCTGATATACCTGAAGTCGACATCTTGCTTTTCGAAATTAACTATATTTTTGTCAATACCCAAGTATGTGCTTGTGACGAGAGGAGCTTGCTGGAGCATTTTGAAGGGATTCCAGCATTTGACCAGATATCGGCGTGCCTGAGTTAGTTTTTTCGTCAAGGTCAAGCTTATTCTGAAAAATATTATTCTGATATGATTAGGTACACCTTGCTTACGCATATAATGTATACTTTGTAGAGCAGTTGTTGCCTTTAATATGGATAGTACAGGTTCAAATCCTACGTACCAATGTCTTTTCGAATTTTCTAAATTATATTTACGTTTATCCGACGCTCTTACGGTGAAGGAAAACATCGCGAGAATCAAAAAAAGGCCGAAGAATTGTTCCATTCTAAGATATGCGACTTATGATAAATGATATCCATAGACACCTGTAACTTCGAAGAGGCAAAGAGTTCGACGCCAACCTACACCCACAACTACACCCAGCCGGTGAACACCATTTTTTTATATTATTAGTGTACATGACGGCCAGGACGCTCACCTGATCGTAAGCCTGACCATGACAGAGCGGCATTGAAAGAGACCGACAACGGATAATGCCATAATGCGCCCGACACTAGAGCCAATATACTCAATGCCCGGTAATTGCAATATCTATAGTGCCCTCATGCCGAAACACAAAAGTGCATAGCACTCCTGTTTCACGGGACGAAATCTGGCTCTGCAGTGGTACTGACCTAAACGACTCAGTATCGAGTCTACCACCTAGTTAAACCATACACGTTCACACCGCTTTACTGTCAGATCCCCCATTGAAGAATTTCAAACTGTAACCCGACGGAGTGTCACCATAACCAGAGCCTCGTTTGTTATTCTTCGGGATGCACCACGCTCAGGTGAAGTTACCTTGCCCATGGGCATATCCACACTGGGGCATGCTGGGGCGCTTGCCCAACCCTGGGCTCTAACATATTTAAACAAAAAAAGGAGATAAGTTCACTGTCGCCCCACCCTGAGCCCAAGACTGGCTACGCTCATGGCCTTGCCTCCAAAAAGGCAATCTATATAAATATTAAACAAGCTATAAATTACCGTTTCAGGCAAATAAAGATTTTAATAATATATCATACAATGAAACTGGAATGCGTACAAAAGAGATTCCTAGGAAACCTCTCATTTAGTAGGGGCATCTCCAAAAGTGTTCGTTCCTATGAAAATAGACAAAGTACGATCTCTCGCAGAAACTTATTGGATTTAACATTTATTACTTTCAAGCCTATTTAGTTTTCGCGTTCACCATATATATCCGCGCAAATGTATAATTCCTCTCTTGCCCCAATTGCGCCGATTAACTTCTTATTATTATGTTCGATTTCTCCGTCGCCGAGGTTCTAACTCCCCGATTCCAAGACTTTGCAAGCTTTTAAATAGTTATAGTTGTTGCATCGACTTGACTCTGTCAGCAGACTACGTCAAGTTGTGTATGATGACGTTGTAGAAAATGTGTAATATTAGGGTATTTATTTTGTTTTGTGTTACATATTTAATCTTGAGCATTTATTGCATGCCGTGTTCGCCTTTAATTGTTTAGCACACTTTTTTGGGTATTATCATGGGTATGCTTTTGTTGCGTTTTGAAGGTTACAAAACAATGAAAACGTAAAGTTAAAACGTTTCTAAAACATTAATGGTATGCAAAAGAAATGTATTGATTTCAATAGTCACTATGGAAAGTTTTAAATGTGAAAACGAGTAACATATAAATAAAAGGTGAATATTTTACGTTATATTCATTCTGATTTCTACACCAAAATGTATTGATAGACGTAACGTGAAATTATACCCTGTGATTGTATATATGGCCCTGGAATACCTATTATGTAAGGCCTAGAAGATGTATCTATCCTTCATAGCTAAAGTACAATTCCCTCTTCTATGGCTTATACCTATGCAATAATTAACTATTATTTTCTTAAATTTTTCAAACATTTCTCGCTCAATACTTAACAGTTTATGAAGATCCGATTCTTAAAACCTGTTAACCGCTTAGGTAATGTCCCAAATCATTCTCTCTGATTTTCCAGCTCTTGATTGTAGCTTTCAACTCCAGTAACAAATAATTGAAATAACTACTTTTAGCAAAAACATCTTCTGTATCATGCAATATGAGCATGAAAAAAAAAACAGAATGGAACACAGTCTGGACAAGTGTCATTAGGTATAGTTACATCAGCATCCCAATCGAGGGGCACGAGTCTACCCGATAATGGTACCGTATAGCGTGTCACAACCTCAAGAGATTCAATCTTCGCAAGCGTACGCAGGTTTCCTCACGATTTTCTTCACGTTAACGTACATATATTTTTTAAAATTCGAAAACACCTTTGTACGTGGCGGGATTTGAACCTGCCCCCTTCCGATCGGAAGGCAACAGTTCTCACCATTGAGCCATCGACGCTCTTTAGGTAGTAAGTAATAAATAATATTCATTTTAAATATTTCAAAAAGTATATGAGTAAAACTACTCTCTGTTTTTGTTAATTTGTTTTCAACATTCTACTTTGTTTACAAAGAAGTAAAGAAGAATTTTGAATCAATCAACCATGATCAACCAGCCTTTATCGTCTCATATTAGAAGACAATCCTTTCCACAGAGCATGGGTGTGAGGACATTGAGCCCAAACCCAGGACGCGACCTTATTGCGGTTTGGCCGGTTGTAACAACTCTGACAAGATAGGGCCTAACAGCTTTACGTGGATCTATGTCTTTAGGATAGGATGGAAATTCATCGCATCCTATCCGGTGACCGATAATTGCGATTTTGCTTGACTTGGGCGACCGTCAACCAAACGCGGAAACCGCTACGTGATCGAGCCCTCAGCACTAAAGTGCTACAAGAATTATAACAATAAATCATCAATTTTATCAAGTATTTTAATTTAATTATTGCTTCACATAAATGGCAATGGACCAGAAGAAGCTTACCAGCTGTTGCAACATGGCGGTATAGTTGAACCCGGAGTAGAGAAGCATGGCGTCAACGGATAAGCCTGCGCACGCGCCGGTCGCGCGGCCATGCACCCAGTACCCGCCCGTAGGTTGGGACGCGCGGATTACTACGTCCATACGCTCTCCTATAATATAATTTAGGATATTAAAAGAAAGAAAGAAAGAAAGAAATTTTTTCTTTTGTTTTTTAATTCTGTTCCTTAAATATGAAAGCCGGGACCAATTGTTTATTTGGCATTGAGTAATCAATATAATCTATCTACAATGTTCTGTGGACATGCAACTACAAAAATTCTAAAGAGTGGCATCTCACTTAATCACGTATGTTTCGTTATCTAACCAAAACCCAAGACTTCTAGCTTAAAATTAACTTCTAGACCACAACTGACGTTAACTTCACTTGTAATAAAATACTTTACTTTTATACCTTTGGATATAAACTGAACATACAAATCACAAACCTTAACATTAACGTTTATTCTATTCGGACGTCATAAAATCATGATCTGACGGCAGTGAGTTAGCTATGATTAATTATAAAATAAAATCATTTACCAAACGGCTCAAATTTTGGGTATTATTTGCTTGATATTGACAAGAAACAAGAAGTTATCGTTAACCCTCGCCTAAGTTTTTAACCCTATTTATTTTCTGACTACGAGAAATTATTAAGCTTTTATCTATTAGACGCCGACCGCGTCGAAACAAAACGAAAATTGGTCTCTAATGATTCAATCAGCGCTTTACATTTATTTTTAGCCGATTAATGCACTTCTTTAAAACATAAAAGTCGTATGTAACTCCACTGTCACATTCTGTGTATAAGCTTTGTGAAAAGATTGAATAAGGTTCAAAGTCGCATTAAGAAGCAACTTGTTTATAGTTTGTTGACTGCGCCGTTATAGAAAGTGAAATGAAAACAAAACGGAACCAGTTTTATGGGTTGACCTTAAACTCTTGGATTCGAGGTAACACACCCATATTATAGTAAGCCTTTCTCCTCTCACTTGTGGATGCTGAGACACAGTTCCGTTCTTTCTTTTCTACACAATAACGGTAGAACTAGATTGGCCGCCGATTTAGAATTTAATGAGTTAATACTTTTTCTGACGAAATAGGCGATTTGGTGTAATGTTTCCCTACTTGTTGGTATGTATTATCATATCACTGAAATAAGCTGGCTTATTACTCGCTTACAAACACTAAGGCCCGTATTCTAGAACGAGACTCAACGTTGATCATACTTATATTGAGTTAGAAAGACATCCCTCTCTATGTAAGTAAAGATCTAGAATACGAGTTTTAAAGCTTTTAAGTTTAAAGTGTTTAATATTTCATATTGATTTGAATGCCAAGCAGAGAATTTGAATAATAGAAAACAATATGCTGACATAGCAACATTCTAACACATCCGCTGCTGGATGTAAAATGATTCTTCTATAATAAGAAGAAAAATAATTTTTAGAAGAGTTCTTTATAAATAATTCTATACTGAATAAATTGAAAAGCAATGGGTTCATCCAATTGACCTAATGAATTCATGATTAAGAGCGTTCATAACGTCATAAGTAAATAAAAGAATATTTTTTTATATATATTGGGTATCATGTGTAAGAGCTGGATGTGTTTATTTTAATTATATAAGGCACATGAAACATAAAACATGAAATATAAATTATATTAAGAGTAAGTTAACGAGAGATGTTATTTCTACAGTTTTCTTAGGATCGATTATCATATCTTCATTTAAATGGAATAAAATGTAGAGCAATACGCAATTACAATGTTAACTAAATTGTATAAGCTTATGACATGATTTCAGTACCAGAATGAAACCCTCAGAGTATGAAGCCGACATGTCTCGTCTGGGATTTTTTATTCTTGAATATGGTTGGCATATTCACATGTGGTATACATAGTATTCAGCGACAAAATTAACTACAAATGTTACAAATGTTGGCCTAGTTAGCCCACCGATTTTTTTCATTTATTTTGTTCTACGAACATTTTTTTGCATGCGTCTTTTGAAACGGTTAACACTGCACATATATCTGCAATGCCAAGGTCATAGCCACTGTCTAACGAGAAACTAGAACTATCTTTAAACCTCGTTTTAAGGAAGATGTCGAAGTGTTTAGGCACAGTATAGCTGGTTAACAATGGCCTCTAGAAATGAACTGATTTCGACTCAAAATTCTTTGCTAGAATCATTGCCGACAGAACTTCTTTAAAATTATCAAAAAGTCAAACTGAATTTAGTAGAACTTGCATGCGCCAAAATGTTGATTTCAAAAGCATTTGACATATTCACTTAAAACAGTTTCACAAAATTCTTGGTAAACAAGTAAAGCATTCTCAAATCAATCAATCATGATTCATAAACATAACCTTTAATGTTCATAATAATATAACATAAAACTGTAGAATCGGTATTCTTCAGTTATATCAATAAAAGGGAAAGCATATCTTATTCGTCAATAGTTTTATGCAATATCGATTCAAATCTCCACATTCGTGAACATAAATAACTCGAATGATATGTTCAGAATAATTGTCGGTTTATGGCTGAGATACTTTCACTTTCTATTATTGATATAACTTGTACAAATGCAATATTGGGGTAGATTCCGCCATAGATAACATAATAAACGTACATAAATAACATAATTTCAACGAAGCAATATAATAAATATTTTTATGAGCCCAAAACTTTCGATACCTTATCGTTTTATCAGCTCTAATAAACTACACTTTAATCCTAAAGATGATTTGTAATAGACAAAAAAGTTGGTAAAAATTGAGTTCCCTTACAAAATATATTGATTGTTGATACAGTTCCTACCAATACCGCAAACCGTTTCAAAAATTTATGCAAAAATTCTACCTGCAGTATTACTAAACAAAGCACTTTAGTTACCTGGATACAGCATCACTTGCTTAGCAACCACAGGTTTCACTGGTTTTCCATCGGTGGCAATAACAACCATTTCATGTTTCTCAACCCTCAACACCAGAGGGCATTCAATAGCAATGGCATTCACTAAGCGCAGCCGGTACGCGAAACCTTGCATCACAAAAATTCTGCAATAGGAAAAATTACATGTAATACCTACAAAGCGTAAAAGTTTTGCACAAATGAGATTAAATCTTATGGTGATTTAGTTCCGTATAAAACTTTGCTCCCAGTTTTTGCGGAACTGACTACTGCTGTTGGCCGCAGATGGCCTTTACAGCTTCACCGGGCAATAGGTGAGCGCAGATGGCTCTGTACATATACACATGTCACTTGACTACGTTACAACGATGGTAAAAAAAAATATGAACCGTAATTAAACATTTTTGGGGTATGCAGGATTTTTAACTACGTACAGTACAGATTACATCGGTTTACCGTGTATTTTAGATCAGCTGACTTTCAATATTGTGGGTACTAATTTATCTATGTACAAACTTATGAAACCCCTTTTAATTGATTCATCATCAAACATCCTCACCGAGGGGCACGAACCTACCCGTAATGTGTATTTAGGCCTTAGTCGTCCACGCGGGCCCAGTGCGGGTAGGACGACTTCACACTCAGCCTTTGAAATTCTTCGCATACGTGCGCAGGTTTCCTCACGATAATTTCCTTTACCGTAAGAGCGTCGGATAACGTACATTTTCAATTCGAAAACACATTGGTACGTGGCGGGATTTGAACCTCAGCCCTCCCGGGAGGGCCACGCCATTGAGCCACCGACGCTCTTGAATATAATAATAATTGATTATTATGTTCTTCATTAAAGACATTTTTCAAATCAAAAATATGTATCGCCATTAAGTCTTTGTTGGAATTACCTTGATGTAAAATATCGTGACGACATTGACTATATCTCACGGTCGTTTATTGCGAAAACTCAAATGCTAAGTGCACGAAAATAATTTGATATTACTTTATGGGCTCTGCGTTTTTATTTTTGCAAAATAATAACAAAAAAATAGAAAGCAGTTCGCTCAATTTAGTTGTTTTTTAATTTTAATATATCACTTACTGATACCTAATACGTACTAATACCTGCGCTTGCGCCTGCGCAGAAATTTAAAGTTGGAGCGTGAAGACGGCCAATTCGCACTGTTCCCGCGTGGACAACTAAAGCCCATACACCCAATACGGGTAGGCTCGCGCTCCTCAGTGGAGACATATAATGGGCTGATGATGAAAGATGATGATATTACTTTTATCTCATGTAGTTTAAAAAAAAAAAGATGATAAGCTTATAAGCAGTCAATCCATATAAACTATTTTGTGTCATTTAGGGAAATTGTGTCATAAAACTGCTACGAGTACACTGTTCATAAAGTATTTGTATATGCGAACATGCTATTTGTATCTGCATTCTCAGCCTTAAACCAAGCTTGCTTAGTAAATTAGTGAACCCAATGTATAGTTAGTTATTTGTGACAGTAAAAATCGTAATGCTTTCGCAAACGACCTTCAAACGAGCACCGAAAAACAACGATGGCTTCATTACAAATTGGAGAGTTCAAAGCCCCTACCGTGAAACATTACCTGTACAATCATACGAATTTAACACACGCTTGTTCTATATCTAATTACGATTTCAAAAACACCTAACAATCTGTCCTAAGGTATGTTTACTGTAACAATTTAGTGCACATGCAATGTTTAATGGCACCTACTTGTAGTTTTCGTCATCCCCGTTGATTGTCATCGTAGTTGGTTTCAGCTGCGTCGTGTCCTCAAGGTTGCCAGTCATCAGGCGCGGGAATACGGCAGCCATTACCAATGTGTTCTCGAAGCTTCTATCGTAGTCGTAAAGGGCGGAGTGAAGCTCCAAAGGCTGGGGCTGGTTGACCACCAACGAGCCATACACACCGTCGCTTTGGTGTGATACTGTGGAAAATTTTGTTATTTCAGTGAAAGCAACCGGGTCGGGTCGAAAACTATCCTTAAAAAATTGAAAATAACTGGTTATTTTAAAAGCTTTTACTCTGATTTCCGGCTTGAATCAATCAAAATTTTTGTAAATGACAAAATTGCTTTGTTTATGTTGAAATTAGAAAACTTACGTTAGGTTCATATTTGTGTTGTATAATAATATTAATAGTTTCAAGCTACTTTTAATCCTGAATAAAATCTCTAAATTAAAAATACTAATCAGTCAAAATTGATGTATTTTTTATTTATTTTTTAATTACATAAAAAGATACCAATACTCTCTCATAAAACACTATAAATGTTATAAGACAAGACATTTAAAAAAAATATTATGTTACGACCTTGGTTCAATTTTCCATTTTACAATTGGACATTAAACAGATAATGTAAAACATATTACGAAACATTTGATCCTCGTATTATTGAATGACTTCAGGACCATCTACCCCTGTTAATACCAAATGCAATAGCAAAGCTTTTATTTCCACTTGAACAAAGTCTTCACAGTATGATGTGTAGAAATTCTCGCATGAATGTCGAAGGTTTATGCTGCTACAATTGCTTAATACTGACTATTAAATTCAAGATCAAGATTATATTTGCTGATATTTACGTGCGAATTATTAAAATGTGTGTTTATTCCGACAACTGAGTTTACTTTTATAATCTGCTAACAAACAAAGATAAACGGAACATTAAATGTTTAGCTTAGTCTTCATTGCTAACGTCACAACTAAATAAGAAGACCTATATTTTTAATATATACATAATTTTCAATAAATCTTAATATCATCGTTTGACGAATGCAATCTTGGAAAACTTATGATTTTGTATATTCCAAAGTATTACGACTACTACGGGTAAACAAATCTGAATAAATAAATTTAGGAATAGTTCCAAAAAATTATTGAATTCCTCTCTAATAATGAAAAGAACATCTCGATTATAAAAGATGGAGGGTTGCTAGATAACTGTAATTATAGGAAAAGTCTAATAGCATAATTGTTTTATGTCACTTCATTTTGGCTATCATACATTTAAAATGCAAGGTTGACCCGCTTCCATTTCAAGCGTTTTTCAACTAAGCATCGTTAACATCCACTGCTTGATGAAGGTTTCACCCAATGAAGTAATCCTTCAATAATTTTAAACCGGAACAAGATCACAAAAAGTACAAACCTGAATCAGAATGGTAGAAAAAGGTTCCAGGAGTCGCTGCGATGAACGCGTACTTGTACGTCGCTCCATAAGTGATAGGACACTGCGTCACCATTGGAACACCGTCCATGTGAGGAGTCCCCTTCTGCTCCACCCCGTGCCAGTGTATCGCTAAATCTTGGTCGGGAACCTTGTTCGTCACTTCGACAACGATGACGTCATTGACACAAACATTTATCGACGGCCCCGGTGTCATACCATTAACAACGATCGCCTGTTTGCCGTTGTCTTGGATTGTAGGCTCTATTACAAAATTGTAATGGCACCGTCGTGGTTTCACATTAAACTTGCAAGGACGGTAACACGATTTATCTGGAAATTCATATTTTGATTTAGCAATTGCATTGTTTGAAGTTCATAAGTGTTTATTGTAAGCGTAATCTGATTATAATGGATTTTGACATGATTTGTGTTAAAGGTTTTTTTTCACATTTTTAAATATTCGCTTGAACCATTACATTTAATTTCAGAGTCATAAATTATAATTTTGTCAAAAGGCCTCTGAAGATAACGTTGCTCGAAACCTCAAAAAGCACGTCTATCACTGAATGCAATTCAAAAGTGTGACCGGTGATTATTTTCATACGAGTCCCAGCCGTGGATTTTCTTCATTTAGTTCGGAAGGTGGTCTATTGTTACTGCCATACGGCAAGTAGTTGTCAACCAGCGGCAATGCCAGGGCTTTTTTTGCTGCGGATGTCTTAAACATTGGTATGGTTGACAAGGTACACAACCTTACAGCCGTTTCAATAGCTCAGTAACCAATTAAATTCCAGCAATATGTGTGATAATAATATAATCAATTATTTATAACGCACATCTCAATGGAACAAGACAAAAATTCAATCCTGTTCTTAATTAATGTGTGCCATGGAAAGTTTTTTTTACTGTTAATAAATTAACTTCAAAATAAGTAGTGCATAAAGCATTATATTAACATAAGTTTTATCATCGGACTAATTTAGGTAAAGGTATACTTTCATCTCTGTATTTGGAAAATGCATATTATAATACATATCTTTAGTACGCAGTGATTTTTTAACAGAAAACGCTTAAATGTTTGATAAATAACCAGATATGTAGTAAGTTTACATTTTTTTTTAGTGAAATTGGTTTTTTATATCGCTCTTTTAGGTTCGAAGTCAACCTCACCTGTACTTCATGTAATCTGCCGAAAAAAGATCAAAGCACTAACAGCACTTGACCAGTGACACGAAATCTCTTGGCAGTTTATAGGCTCCTAGTACATAGAATTTTTCATTTTACATAGAATAGGCTCTAGCGACCACAACGCACTCGACTGACAGGAAAAGCTCTTGTTATTTTATGGGCTCCTAATACACAGCTTTTACAACCCAACCTAACCAACCCGTGTTGCATCCATAACATGCGATGCACTATCATGATAGCCGTGTTAACTACGTTTATTTAAGTCAAATTAATGATTTGTATAGTCACCTGAATTTTTTGTTATATCTTCGAAAAGAAGACTATTGCTTGTAGGCGTAAAGCTTTCAAGTGAAGCCTTTCCATTGTGGCTTATATTAACAACTATCATAAAACTGAAAACTAAAAGCTTCATTTTAATATTCACTTTGTTATTTTAATATTTGTAAAGAAATCTGTAAACCGCGAAAACTTTATTAATAACACTGTGATTTAATAACGCTACGTGTAAACTGTATATAGACGCGCGCGACCTGCGCGCACGCTAGTGTTCCGAATGCAACTGAGTTGAGTGACCAAGTTTGTAGTGCAGCCGTCTACGACTCCACATCTGCCGGTCGCTGCATCTGACCACGATTACTCATACACAAATCGAACGTTCAATATCAAGTGAAATCTGATTGGAGCTGTAAGATCATGTGGATTTCTAAGTATGTTTTTACATATGTATGTGTTTATTACAAAAACTGTGTAAAGGCTTTCTGTACTTGCGGAAAACCTCTCTATGAATCTTAGGTTATTATTGTACATCACAATGAATATAACCATATTTATTCAGATAATTACTTATTATGGAAAACAATAAATAATGAAAAAAAAACTTTATTCATCATCCGAACTGCAAGGCAATGAAATGACCTTCCTGCGTCTTTGTTTCCCGATACATACAATTTAGGGTTTATTAAGGCCAGAGAAAATAGGCATTATTTGAGTTTGCGTGATAGACCTAAGGCATCGTCACTTTCCATCACGTGAGGTAGTGGTCAAACGCTCTCAAATTTTAAATAAGGGATTAATATTTTAAAATAGCCAAAAATTATAATTAAGATGTTTCCATTCGATCAATGTATGTCATAACTATGGATTTAGGGTTGAAATAAATATGACATTGTATTTATTTTAAAAAATGCAAACGTCGGCGTATTTTATTTTGCAACTCCGTTCCGCACTCAACTCTTTGTATTATACTCGACTATTTCTCAATACAAAGCACTAATTTGTATGTTAAGGTCAACACGAAACATTAGAATGTCAAGAAATAGACTGACATGTAAAATATGGTTAGGAACTTAAACAAAATCTTGTTCACAAGTATTCTTTTGACTAAGATGTTTTGACAGCATAAGCTAACTTGAGTTTATTATGAGCACATAATGAATAATATATACTATGTGATTATGAGAGACTGCTTTAAAATTAATGTCTTTCTTGAACAAAACTGCAATTATTGCCTACTTTAGAACAGCATAATTAAAATAGGCCAGGAACAGCGAAGAATAATCCGAATAAATCAGTGAATATTAATTAATTAGAAAACTCTAAAAGATCTTGGAATTCGCCTGCAATTGTTTATTGCATTAAATAAATCAACTACCATAATGTCGTGCAAGATGACGTTATTACACGTTAAAAGTTATATTTCATTCAGTAAATAATTCAATAGCGATATATATTTACTTGCCACTTATATTACAAAAGTTATATTTTTCATTTACGATTTTATGTTTTTTAAGATAAGTATGCTTATTTAAGTATATAACTGAAGTACAATTGATAAGTATTGTATTATATTAGTAGTAGTTGTAAAACACTTTATTGCTCACAAGTACACAAAAAAACGAAACAGTAACATTAACAATATATTGGATTACTTTTCTCAATCCATATTCGTGTGCCTGGCTGCTTCCTTCCCCAAACATATACTAGATTAATTAGTCCTCCCCGCAACGCCCTAAGCCTTCAATATTTTTTTTACGATTTCAATAGGTACTTTTGTTTTATAAGATTAGGTTGGAGTAAAAAGCAATTGTAAGCGACAACTTTATTAATGTCCAGTGTACAAGTCAATATATCAGTGCATCAGCATAACTAATAACTACCAATTACATTAAATTGAATTCAGTAGCATTGCTTATGGATTTTTAAACTTTCACAACAGTGACAAATTTGAACATCGCCTGTAGTATGGCAGCGAATGTTGCTATATTAACTGGTATAATGTCCGCCGCTAACAACTCGACCGGTTTCTGGGCCTGTCTCAACATCACGTATACTGCTTTCTTCTGTTTCAGTTCGAAGTTTTCCCAGCCGCACGCATACACGGCCCTCTCGAATCCTTCGGCTGCATTCGTCATACGTTGACATAGAAAACAGTACAGGAAAAATACAAGAAAACAATACGCTAGTATTGGCATAAATTGAAACCATTCCTGGAGTGGTAAATAGAAGAATAATAACATACACACAGCATTTATACCGAAATTGATTCCTATTGGCACACTATATAAGGCTTTTAGCTTGCCAATGATGCTAAGAAGCATAGCGTGGCGACGAATTAGAATCGGCAATTTCGTCTTTACTTCCTGATTAATGAAACCCATCTGGCTGTCGAAATTATTGAAAGTCATAATTTCGTCGGAGAGTAAGTTGTACAAATTCGCAGTTTGTGCGATCAGCAGTAACAGCAACGCTTGATAATTGAGGACTACGCACATACTACTTATCTCTTGAAGACAGAGGAGAGTTGAACAGATCTCCCTTTTAGGTGAAGAAGTCAAAGGCCCCATTCCTGAAAAATATTAAATAATTATTTTATGCTTTGACTTTTAAATCTTTAAATCATAAGTTTAATTGTTCACACTAGTTTTACCTCATTTTGGATAAACGATTAAAAAAAATTTTAATGACTTTATTGAATCTAGTATCTGAAATATTTCTAGAGCGATAAAACTCTCTTTTCTTGAAGGTCTCTCTAATTACTATTTAAAAGGCCGACAATTTCTATGCCCTCTGATATTGCCATGTTGCAGTATTGCAGTGGACGACTGAATCATTACCATCAGATGAGTCTACATTATACCAAAATAACTGGAGCGTCGTTGGCTCATTAGTGTAGACTTTTAAAGGGCCGGCAACGCATCCCTGCGACCTTAGCTGTTGCAAATGTCCATGGGCGGCGGTGACACTTTCCATCAGGTGAATCGCATGCTCGTTTACCTCCCTATGTTATAAAAAAGACTGTTATCTTCTGATCTAGAGGCTGTAGGTAAATATCCGTTTATCCGACGCTCTTGCGGTGAAGGAAAACATCATGCTGAAACCTGCGCACGCCAACGAAGAAATCTAAATGCTGTGCGTGAAGTCGACCAATCAGAAGTGGGCCCGCGTGGACGAATAAGGCTTATGCACCCTATACGGGTAGGCTAGTGTCCCCTCGGTGGGGACGAATAATGAGATGATGATTATAGTGGGAGGAAAAGATCAGAGTATACCTACGCAAGAATGCAATCTATATGCCAAAGACAACCTTAATGAAATTTAGTACATCAAAATGAAAATCTCCCTTATTCTATGGTCGTCAATAAGGCGTACTATTTTTTTGAAATAATCTAGTGAAGTTACCATAACAAGGTATCATAGCCGAATCGTTAAGAACGTCGGCGCGGTGTGGCAGATGCACGAAGATCGCATTTATCACGTTCATACCATAAAATATCAAGATTATCCACTTTATTCTTTTAATTTTCTCATAGTGTACCAATCGTGCTCTTTCGTTCACGATCGACATTTCATCACTGTCGCTGATTTCTTTCAATGCTGATATCAAAAGTGGTCTAAAACATTTAAAATAAATATTTAAATCTTCATTTTACTAACAAGTATCAAATAAAACGTTCAATGTTCACAGCGCCAGAGCTCGTACTATGGTTACCCAAAAACGGGTGGATATAGTTCTTATTTTTTAAATAAGTGGTATTAATTTTTAAAATAAGAACTATATCTACCCAATATAATATAATAATTTACATAAAAACACCCAGACCAATACAAAAACAATTGTATGAATAAATATTTGTACTGAACAGAGATCAAACGTGCACACGTGGTAGGCTCGTCCCAGTCTCCTCACATATCGTAATAAAACCGTAGTTTTATTATTTAGATGATAATAAAAAATATAATCCAAACGTTCTTTACAAGCTAAAAAGGAAGAGGTAGCTTGACATATTCCATTATTCATATTGAACTTTAAATTAATTATGGAATACTTTCCTCTTTAATAATAAAACAATAATAAATACATTTATTTCCAGACGACATGGATCACATATTATCAAGATAACATTATTTAATTCAATTCAAAATTAATAACATACATAATATTATTTACATAAAAACACCCAGACCATTTTTTTTAATATTCTTAACACTTGGTGGGGGTGGTGGGTTGTATCATAGTGTGCATTCTGTGTTTACAATTAATACAAAGATTAAACATTCGTGAAAGGGACACTGTGCTGTTGGCTTCGGCCCCACGCATACCTTCCCAAGGGCCGGGCTACTTTTTGGCCCGAGAATCTATGTATTTCGAAAACATAATAATAAGAAATAATATAAATACTTATTATAAAAAAATCTTTGGTGGTAAATCAATCAGCATGAAGAGCAGGTAGTGGCTGTTAAACTGCTAATCCTTGACGAATTCACTGAATTTAATCTCTTGACTTTCTATGGTGTCCATCATCAGCTTTACTGCAGACCTTCATTACAACACATTTATGCGTGCAAAGTTCTCGTAAATTAACACACTTAATCAACCCTACGATTTTTAAAGTTCCTCTTGTTTTCTCAAACTGACTACTAGACTGCTGCCCATATATGGCGAAGATATCCGCGAACAAACATAAAAGAAAAGCATATATACGGTTGAATTGATTATTGAAGTCGGTTAAATATCATTAGTTATATCAAACGCCCCCTAAAAACACTCGTATTGGGCTACACCTCAGCCTCAGTCACACAAACGCCCTTTGGTTCTCTAGTTTAAATTCAAATTGATTACCTAACTGAGGTCACAAACCACGATTATTACCTGCAGTTATTGAATAGTTCCTTATGACTTCTAACCACAATTCTGCATATTCCGAGATGCATGTGTCGAAAACTTTCCAAAGCATGAATAATATTGTTACGGTGAAAATGCTTGCACTCAGGCCAAACTTCATGAAGGTTGTATTCTCTATATATTACAACTGGACTCTCACTTTCTATGCACCAAGGTCAGTGCACCGTGCACCGCAATGATTCATATCAGCACCAGAGTGCAATCTCTTAACAATCTACCTTGAATGTAATTTTAACTACAACCATTGTCGTAGTATTATTATGGGTGTCGCACGAAAGTTCAGACATAAATAAACCTTTAAATAAATTAATCTGATCTTAGGGTGGAAATAGGATTATCTGCCAACTTAGAATTTTATTCGTTAGCACCCACCAATCTGCAAAGTGCAGACGTAGTGGGCCAGACCCAGTCTCCTCACATATCGTATTTTAGCCGTAATTTATTTATTTAGATAATCATAAAAAAATATAGTCCAAACATTCTTTGCAAACTAAAAATTAAGAAGTTGCTTGACATTTTTATTGAACTTTTTATTAATTATTGAATACTTTCCTTTTTAGTAATAATATATTAATAAATATATACGTATTAACGAGTAAGTTAAAATTATGAATGAATAAATAAATAAATTTTAATCCTCAGATGAATACAAATAATGTTTTGTACTGCCCGGGGATCAAAGTCGTTTCAACTTGGTTTAACAACCAACTTCTTAATTTTATTTCACCACATGACAAGTCGTCAAAATGGTTATTTTAAATTACGTAGTAAAAATTTGGTCATATTACACTATCAAATTTAATAGGATATGATTACCTCCATTTGATGAACCAGTAGCTGGAACTCGATATTAATACAAAAAGAGTTACATTAATGTATCCCTTAATATAGTCGACGGCTTTCTGTGCGTACTTGATTTGGTAGACAATGTTGCAAACACCGTAAACATACACGAGCGAACTCAATTGAATGATCCAAAACGGGGCTGTAAGACAAATCAAATAAAAGTGTGGAAACGTTTTCGCGTTATTTTTCTACAAACATTTTTTTAATGCAAAAGTCTTTAACAAAGCGTCCTACCCCTGCTAACATACGCAGCTGAGCCATGGGCACTGGCTGCGGGATTGGTTCACAAGTTCAAAATCACTCAACGCGGCATGGAGCGAGCAATGTTCGGGATCTCTCTTAACAGTAAGATCAGAAATGATTTAATCCGTAAGAGAACTAAAGTTACTGACTTAGCCGCAGCATACCGATATGTCGCAGAACCGATGGTCGTTGGAGCAGAAGAGTTCTGGAGTGGAAACCACGTCTTGGTTGGTAAGCATAGCGTAGGACGCCCTTCGGCGCGATGGACCGACGACTTGCGAAAGGTCGCTAGTGGAGGCTGGATGAGAAAAGCGAAGGACCGGGATATCTGGCGCAAAATGGGGGAGACCTATGTCCAGCAATGGGCTGCGTAGGTTGAAGACAAGGAACAATTCATATATAATATTTAGTTCTTGCATGTAATTGGAAATATAGATTGGATTAAGCGTCGGTGGCTCAATAGTGACTGTTGCCCTTCTACCGCTGAGGTTCAAATCCCGCCACGTACCAATGTCTTTACGAATTTTCGAAATTTTATGTTCGTTATTCGACGCTCTTACGGTGAAAGAAAACATCGTGAGGAAACCTGCGAACGCCTGAAAAGATATTCAATGGTTGCGCGTGAAGACGTCCAACCCGCACTGGGCCTGTGTGGATGACTTAGGCCTAATTATCCTATACGGGTAGCCTCGTGCCCCTCGGTGGGAACGTTTAATGAGCTGATGATGATGATGTCATTGGAAATAGATAATGGTATTATTTTAAAAGTAGAATACCAATTAGGCAAAACTGTACTATTGAGACACAATAAAGATAGAATTGGCGCATTTTAAAATTAACAGTGTTCGGGCCCTGGTCAAGGTGGGGGTTAGCAGTTTGCTGAAGCCTTATAAGCATCGCTTCGCGTGGAAAATGTATATGATGATGATGAAAAAATATTAGGATGTAGTGATGATGATGATTATCCAGTAATGTCATTGCCTGCCTCACCCTACATGTCAACACTAAATAAAGTTTATTAGTTTAATATTGAGGCGTGTAAACTTAAACACGGACCCGGAAACTCACAACAGCATTAAATTGTTTAAAATCACTGTCACAAACAAATCTTTAATGTTTAGATCACCAATAAACTAACAAGTTGCACAATCACGAAGAAAAGTCAACCAAAAAATGCCTAAGCCCCGTGACACATACATATAGTCATTGTTATAGTTCGAACGTTAAATTGTTTAGTTAAATTTTGACCTTAACACGTCATAAAAAGAGTACAAAATTAAAAGCATGAGCACACTGCTTAGTCATTATGACATTTACGAGTAGCGAACGACGTGATTATAAATGAAAAGTCTGCCCAACTGACACGATGGGCAGACTTTTGCCGCGGACACTTTTTGAGGGAGATTGTGCATCGAGTTTATTGTTTCTCTAAGCATTAATGTGACGATATACTGTACACCAAAGACTCATGACCACAGTAGACAAATGGAAGAGGAGAATTCATGAAACGCTAAGCGCCACGATCGTAAAAAAAACTCCTTTATCCTAAAAAGCAAATAAAACTGTTATTAACAATACCTTTTATTTTGTCAGCACGAATAGAGAAGCCAGCTAAATTGGGGACTATATTTACTAGCCATAGAAGACTATCATATGTATTCTCTTGAAGACGATATTTCGCATTAAATAAAATATCTTTATATATTTAAATAAATACATCATAATCAAGAATAGCCGTCAAACAATTCGTCGAAGTAAGTTTCGTTAAATGAACACAGATAATAGATAGACAAGGGATAAAAAAGCTAGAATAATTACTGCGAATGTAATGATAGAGGATCGCTGTAATAAAGTTATTATTTTTACACAGCCCCTCAGTTCAAAGATTAACACAAATTATCGCTACTGTGTTCGTTTCGAATTATTAAATAAAATATAAACACCTTACCACGGCACAAAAAAAAGTGATGCGTGATTAAGAAGCAGAAAGGTTAAATCCATACATTCTATTTTAATAATATCTGTATAGGAGTTATTTATTTTTAATTTCTTAAATTTTGCAACATCTATCGGCAATTTCTGAACAGGTTACAACCGCAATAATCAACCTATGATGATGACGTAATATGTCTGATATATATACATCTAAAATAATGACTTAAATTATTCAGTGTTTTCTGATGTTGAAGCTGCACATTATGGAAGTGGCCCTCGGTTATTATTGCTATTTATCAAAGGTCTATTATGAATAACAGACCTCATAAAATGTAATTTAAGTATTTTTACTGAAAGGCGTTACTAAAGCAATTATTTATCAAGCATATAAGAAACACGATGCATAAATAGTTAGTACCGTATATTTTTGGAAATTGAACCTTCCAAAACAAACCTACTTTCCAATTGTTATTTCCATAGAGATAAAGGAGCTTTTTATTTCTACAATTTGTAAAGTTCTTTATAATCAAAGTGTGCAGTCTGTAATTAAAACACCTTCTTTTAACTCATTCACGTTTAATAGAGTGCAAATTAGACACCTTGACAACCTATGATTACAATCTTTCGTTCATGTGTGTTTTTGTGGAAGAAATGTCCAGTTTTTTACTATTATTCTTTTTCGACGAAGGGTTAGTATTTGAATATAATAAAAATAAATAAATAAATAAAGCTCACGCTCAGGCATAGAATTTGAATATAATTAGAAAATACACTTTCCTAATTGGCATCTGCTCTGGCATGTTCTTAAGTTCAGCGCGTGAATTTTAAAATGATACATTAATAATTGAATATTATTATAGATTCACTGGTGACCCGCACACGGCTGCAATATTGATATCAATTTTATTATAGTTACTAACTACAAAACGTTTGTATAATATATTAATTTTACAATAAAACATTCATTTTGAAAAGTAAAAAACCATTTTTTACTTTTCAAAATGATTTTTTCTATAATACCTACTGTATTTGTAAGTCTATGTTTAAGAATGCTTCTAGAATTATAGTTAGAGCACTTAAAAACAGTTTCAGACCTCTAGATTCCTTTTATCTTTTTAGATACCTAAATAAATTTCTCGTTTACATGAAGAAGCCACAGCTGAGACAGGCTGCAAAGTGCGCAATCGTCTATTACAAAGATACCTTTTAATTATTTATTTAATTTTCGCTTAATTGAATAGTTTTCCAAAGATCATTTGGTAAAAGTTGCCTAAGTAGTATGGTCAAGTACAGGCATAATATAATAATAATATTTTTAAAAATGCAAAAATATTTACAGGCCCTTGCCATTAGTCCCTAAACAAGGTCAGCCTATATTTTAGGAACTGAATTACTTTATTAACATATTTTCTTTAATTTTTATCGGATTTCTGTAAACTCCAAACAATTGTTTAATATAATGGATCGGAATAAAAAGCAGTTTAAAGTTTCAACCATTTATTATTTTCTACTCTGGAAAATATTATTAATATTTGTGCATCATCATTACTTATAAATATCTACCAATTGCATAAACTTGAATTCAGTGGCTTTACTGAAGTATTATTAAATTTTCACAACTGTGATAAATTTAAACAACGCCTGCAACGTGGTAGCGAACGTAGATATATTGACTGGTATAATGTCCGCTGCTAACAACTCAACTGGTTTCTGGGCCTGTCTCAACATCACGTATACTGCTTTCTTCTCTTTCAACTCGAAGTTTCCCAACCAACGCATACACAGCCCTTTCAAATTCTTCGGCTGCATTCGTTAAACGCTGACATAGAAACAATATAGAAAAATACAAGAAAAGAATACGCAAGAATTGGCATAATTGAAACCATTCCTGAGTGGTAAATAGAAGAATAATAACATACACACAGCATTTGAACCGAAATTGATTCCTATGGCATGCTATACAAAGCCTTTAACTTGCCAATTATGCTAAGTAGCATAGCGTGGATGAATAAGAATCGGCAATTTCGTTCTTTGCTTCCCGATTAACGAAGCACATCTGGCTGTTAAAATGATGAAAGTCATGATTTCGTCGGAGAGAAGTCGTACAAAAGCGCAGTTTGTGCTATCAGCAGAAGCAGTAACGCTTGATAGTTGAGGACCACGTTCATAATACATAACTCTTGCACAAATAAAGAGTTGAACAGATTTCTCGATTAGGTGAAGAAGAAGTCAACGGCTCCATTCCTGAAAAAAATAAACAGTTGCATTTTAACTGAATCTTATATAAGTGTTCTGGTGATATAATCAGTTTCTAAAACATACTTGAAAACCATGCAATTTATTAGATTCCAACCAGATAGACGGATGACCTAGTTAAGGTGGCGGATAGCATGATGATGTCAACTGCTATGGATAGGACTACGTGGAAATCATTAGGAGAGTCCTTCTTTCAGTAGTGGACTTATTAGGTTGTAATGATGATGATGATGAAAGTTTATTAAAAAGCACACCAAGTGGAAAGTCGCCTATGGTACATTGTACAAAAATCAGTGATCTAAAAATAACAACACAGAACATATTATTAATGTAAATTTACACCTGAGATTGATATCTTACTTTGATTGAAACTTTAAACTGCTTTTTATTCCGATCGATAAAAATTAAAGAAAATATGTTAATAAAATAATTCAGTTCCTAAAATATAGGCTGACCTTGTTTAGGGACTAATGGCAAGGGCCTGTAAATATTTTTGCTTTTTTAAAAAAATATTATTATTATATTATGCCTGTACTTTACCATACTACTTAGGCAACTTTTACCAAATGATCTTTGGAAAACTATTCAATTCAGCGAAAATTAAATAAATAATTAAAAGGTATCTTTGTTATAGACGATTGCGCACTTTGCAGCCTGCCTCAGCTGTAGCTTCTTCATGTAAACGAGAAATTTATTTAGGTATCTAAAAAGATAAAAGAAATCTAGCGGTCTGAAACTATTTTTAAGTGCTCTAACTATAATTTTAGAGGCATTCATAAACATAGACTTACAAGTACAGTAGGTATTATAGAAAAATACAAACATAACAAACTGTGAGATAATATCATCCATTACTTATATAAGAATATCAAAAACAACATTAATTCTAAAGATTTATAAATCTTGATAGATTACGACTTAATTTACGGTGTCTCTTTCTAAAAATTATATTTATGTATCGTCTATAGAAAGCCTTAAAAGTAAGCACATCCAAATAAGGTGTAGGCATACAAGACTTTATCTATAACAATAACAAATTATCGCAATAATCTCATCAAGTTACCATAGCAGAGTGTCATAGCAAAATTGTTTAGGACATCGACGCGATGAGGCAGATACACGAAGGAGGCATTAGTCAGGTTAACACCATAAAATATCAATAGGATCCATTTTATTTTTTTTATTTTCTCATCATGTATTTTTCTTACTTCTTCGTTTACGATCGACAACACATCACTGTCGCTGATTTCTTTCAATGTCGATAATAAAAGTGGTCTGAAACAAAGAAATTATTAAAGTATCTTCATTTGATGATAGGTAGCGAAGTAAATGATGAATGAAGTGACTTTCTGAAAATTAAATAAAAATAAGGCTTTTTTAGCCCAAGAACGGTGAATAGCAAAGCAGGTTCATTGTGCAAATGTGGAAGGATACACGAGCAGGGGACGACCTAGAAGGACTTACCTTGACCGAATTGGTCAAGTCCTTAAGAAGGCTGGGGTCCCAAGTAAAAGGAACAAAAGAGCTTTTATGAAAAGATTGATGGATGTGAATGAAGCAAAGTGGCGTTCCATCATCTCTGCCTACCCCTCTCTGGGACCAAGGAGTGAGCTTTATTAGTATTATTTTTTTGCTCTTAGTTATTACGAGTATATGTAAAATTACTGAGTTGTTTTGAACAAGACTTTAACCTTTGGTTCTTTATCTTAAACTCAAATTGATTGCCGGAGTCACTAGCTACAACATTTAACTGCAGTCGTTGAATAGTTCCTCGTGACTTTAAACCACAATTCTGCATCTTCTAAGATGCAGTCGTGAAATACTTACAAACAGACGGGTGCGTTACGTTTTATATAATTAGATTTGTATTTTTATCGTAAAATATTTGGGACTATTAATTGGTGTTCAAATATTAATTACATTAAAACCAGAGTAGAAAGTTCTTGGTTATCTGCCTTTTTTGAAAATCAGTTCCTTAGCATGAATTATATTATTTTCATGCAGTAGGCCATTGCACTCTAGCAGACCATTGGTTCCATGACTCTCACTTTTCATGCTCCAAGGTCAGTGCACCGTAAGCAGGAATGATTGTATATAACTATTAGAGTGTTAACAGTTCACTATCTACCTGAATGCAATAAGATTTATAATCGTTTCATAGTATTGGTATGGATATCGCAAGACTCCCAAGGCAGGGCAGACTTCCCGTTAAATGTTTCCCGGCTAACCTATAACGATGGTTGTGACACCTGCCAATTTGTATGGCACCGACGTGGTAGGTTTATTACCTGATCTCCCAACGTATAAATAAAATTAATTTATTCTCTCACCAAGATAAATTATAACTCTAAATTAACTATCAATTATACATGATACTAGCCGAAATTGCCGTTATTATTTGGCAATTGATTTATCAAGCTAAAAATGTCGAACTATTTTAATTCAGATTGTGTCTCATGTTACTTTATCAATATGGTCTCGTTTAATATTACTACTTAACACCAGCACGCGTGTATTTCATTTACGTTACGTTACGTTCGTTGCTCTTCGACGTTATTCTCCATTGGTATAAGTAGCTAAATGTGTAAAATGTGAATTATGGATTAATATATTAATAGTTGAATACCCTATTCTAATCAACTATGAATAACATATAAAGTGTATGTGTGCGCTTGCGTACGTGCGTGTGCGTGCGTGCTATATTAATTATCCCACTTATTCGTCCATTTCCTCGACAGATTTGAAACCATAGACGATCTGCTGTCATCATTTTGCAAAAAATCAGCATTTTGACAAAAATATAAATTATTTATTGTTTTTGCGATTAGTGACTCACTTTGCATACCCTACTCATATTCTCTGTGCACTGATATACACAATATCAACACATATTATAGAATTTCATTACCTCCATTTGATGAACCAGTAGCTGACGTTAGAGATCATTAAAAAGAGAAACGTTGACGTAACTCTTGATGAAGTCTCCAGCATAGTGCGCGTACTTGATTTGGTATACAATGTTCCCTATTCCGTAATATACACCAGCAAGCTCAAATGTATGATCCAAAACAGGCTGTAATGTAATAGTTTAAAATTTGTACATGTGGATTTAGTGATCCTTTCTTCAATTGTAACAAGAATCGAGAATTATTTTTTATAAATATACAATAATAATTTTCAAAGTATTGGAATTTTCTTTTATTTCTTTAAACATCATTTTTAGCTTTAATTAATCCCAAAGCAGTATAAGTTACTGAGAATGAAAATTACGAACTTCGATGCCTAATTTTCGTTTTATCAAGTTTGTAAAAAGAATGCAGAGTGAAGCTTAAAAACAGCCCGCTCCAAGTGTTTTACCTTTTAAGCGCCAGGATTCCAGACACTTTTCACACACCAGACGCCGCCGACGTATATCTAACAATATCTATTGTTTTATGAGATATACGACAGCAGCGATTAAATGGTTAAACAACCTTACCGCCACTAACTTGGTTTTTATGTCATCATCGTCATTAGCCTATAACGTCGTCTACCATGGGACGAATGCATATTAGTGTGTAATAACAATAAATACATCCGAAGATGTAGCTTGAACCAATGGTTATAATTATAAATTAACTACGTGCACTCCAAAGCAATAATCTTTCATATCAGGCAATACGGTGAATTAGCCTGCAATATCCTTACCGAACTAGAAAAAATCTAGAGCTATGCTGTGTGGATGCAAGCCTGTTCCCTGCAATGGGTCGATATAGACTGATGATGATATCAAGTTTTAGTTTGCATTAAGGCTCATTTATTTATTCGTTTCATATTAAAGTTCTTCTCGGATATAAATCAAGACTGCAATCAACAAACAAGTTTGTATAAAGTAGACTCAGATGATTTATTAATGCAACTGTATCGGAATCCTTCTATTTGCATGTTGTGTGGTCTCCACAAGCTTACTGACTGGTTTGAGTTTTAAAAGTTGTATACTAGGACCGCTTTCTTCTCATAAGCAAATTTTATTCGATATTAAAAATACCTTTTATTTTTCCAGCACGAATAGAAAATCCAGCTAAACTGGGCACTATGTTTACTAGCCATATGAGACTGTCGTAAGTGTTCTCTTGAAAACGATATTTAGCATTTAATAAAGTGTCTCTGATAAATTTAAATAAATTCATTTTTTTCATCAAATTAATAATTATCAAATATTACGATGGCAAACACTGTTCAAGAGTCAACAAAAACTGTATTGATAAGTGAACGCACACATATATTGGCAAGAAGTATTTGAAATACATGGTATGTATAATTCATAATTACTGTCAGGGTAATCATAGAGAATGGCTAAAATAATTACGTAAGTAATTAAATTTAATAGCACCTACAGTTCAAAGATTGTACACTCATAGGTATTGATTTATTTTATGGTTTAAAAATATCTAAATATAAGCAGATTTAAAATTAAAATAAACCAATAATATTAAAACTTAAGTCCCAGAAGCTTCAGTATGCAAAAAATGTAGGTACTGCAGTTTTAGCTGCAAACTATTAGAATCTTGCGAATGGATATTCTTCAATTAATCGACGTTTCAAATAAATACGTTTATAAAAATGTAGGCGTAAAGTAAAACAACTTATCTCTAGTGTAGAATCCTGCGAAAAGTTATACATTTCCTAGGAAATTTATCAATTAGCGATTCCTATTATTTTCCGGTGACATTTATATCATTTTTAAAAACCAATTTTTTTTTATTTTCTTCGATTACAGTTCAGCATTACAAAGAATCAAAATAAAAAAATATATAGTGCTGTTAATAGTTGCCATAAGTTCACATTTAAGCATTGAATTGAGTCTTAGATAATCATAAGATTATAAGACACTTCATTGAAAGTTGCTATTTATATAAAGCTAAGTTTACGTATACAATTATTAAGTGACAGGTACTTCATAAGAACATTGACACCACTAAATGTTAAATTTCAAAATTATTGTAACAAAAATAAAATATAATTAAAAATTACAAAAATAAAATATAATTAATACCTAACATTTTATATGGAACCTTAAAACCTGTAATTAGATTTTTTTTTCACAGAAAATAGGGGATTTTTTTATTTCCAACATTTGATTAGTTCTTTATAATCATATGTGTGTACAGGCTGTTATTAAAACTCCTCTTTATAACACATTCATTTTATTAAGTGCAAATTAACTACCATTATGGCCTATGAAAAGCTTTATACCATAGAGGTGTATAATATTTTCTTAAAGACATTTACATATTATGGTGCTTTTCTTTTACCACGAAGTATAATTTGAATACATTTAAAACATACTACATTTTCAAGTCGACCTTTGATCGTGCGTGCTTTCTTAGTTCGAAGTTTAACTTTAAAGGTTTATATAATATAACAGCAAATAAATTTTGTTTTATAGTTATTGTATAGCGTTGCAAGCATATTTATGACCACAGACCAGTCCATATACCTATAGGCAGGTACTATGCCTTGCCTTTTGCACTTGCATATTGTGTGAAGTTACGAGAAAAATTATGAAACTGCCTGATCGGTTGCTTAGTTTTCATTTGATATGGACCTCAGAAACCGGATAAGAGTACTTATACAGAAAACTTGTGTAGGTGTAGTAGCGGATTACATAACTAAAAACCAAATTGGCGTATAAATGGTTTAACAAAACTGTAGCAAATTACCATCTGTAAACTAAGGCTCAGTTGCAATCCATGGATCATAAATAAATCGCCGGATGTACTAACTTAATATAAGTGAATGATTAAAATAGAATAGCTATACCTAAATGAATAACCAGTAAAAAAAATGCAAAGTGCTATCATATTCACGATATAAAAACATGTTTAAAAAAAATCAAACTTAATAGTTTCTAATGTAAATCAATTTCAAGATTAAATTAATACCAAATTTCCAAAGACTTTCATAAGTTTATATAGAATTATTCGCAAATTTCAGCATTAATATGTAAGTAACGCCATCTTCCTATAGTACAGAAATGTATTTGGGCCTGAATACCAGTATGCTGCAACATACTCGTAGTGACTCTACATTCAAATAGATGTCGCTACAATAACGTAAAATTATTGTAAACTCGAGGGATTTTAAACGTTTAGTTAAACGTTTAACGTAATTTATTACAATATAAATTTTAATAAATTAAACAACTCGGAATATTAAAGGATTCTTTATTTTTATTTCATATGTAATGAAATTGGCAAAAAAATACATGCTTCTTAAGTGTTCCCCGATCATTACAACCTGGCCGTCTTCAAGGCAAGAGTGAATAGACTGTTTCTAGGCAGGCATGATCCATCGTAGGCTGCATCATCACTTATCATCAGGTGAGATGACGGTTAAATGTCTGCCTATAGAAGATAAAAAAAAACATGCAACGTGCAGCATTATGACGTCATTGGTGTCATGTGATGATTGTAGCTATGGCGAGGAAGGTCATTAGCATTACCATTCATTGACTTTACATTTCAATGTGTAAAATTACAAAATACGTTCTGTGTCTTTCTAAAGTAGGTAGTGTTTTTTTATAATACTGGCATAAGATTGTTTTTGAATACCTACTCTGCAAGAACTCAGCTTAAAACAGCTTTTTGGTATCAAGATGCCTTATAATGCCTAGGTATAGATTTTCCACTCTTCATACCTATCCAAATTACTTTTTCCATTTTCTTTACCGCATTAAAACTTAAGACAAAGCATCTATAATCTAAATTATCTAATTGATAAAACACTTTAGCTTAGACACAACTTTAAAATGGGTTTATGAATTTGTTTTCATAATGGTTTGATATATAAAATGTTCGTGAATTATTTCCATATCTATACCCAGGCATAATATATAGTTGGAATGAAGGCTGAGAGACATCTGCGTTTGCAACTTAACTTGTAACAAGTTAGTTTGTAACAACTTGAGTCGATATGGATTCACAAGTGAATTATTATGATAATGCGACCAATGTCGTAATACCATGAAAAGTATGTTATGTTGGTACTATATGGTAGAGGTTGTGTTTCTATTTTCAGTTTAACAACAAAGAAAAAGAAAAGTTAGTTTGCTAATCATTGTTGTTTTCGAGTAGGTATTATCGTCTCCTTGATCTGATTCTTTGGGATTCATTGAGTTCAATATACTGTATATCAATGTTGGGATTAAATTTATTCACCAGTTAAGTAATTTTTAGTATAAATTTCATCTCAAATAAGCCGTTAGCATGGGCTTGGTCACCAAATTATGGCATAAGTTGTGAATTATTGTATTGTGTTTTACTTGTAAAATTAGCGTTAACTGTGAGAAAAAGTAAATGTTTCTTTTTCTGCTAATTTTAGGTTATTACTAATGAAACTAAATGTAATTTTCGTAATGAAATATTTTATTACATTACAACAACAATTGACATATTTTAAATAAGCAACAATATAAATACAGCACGTTTAATAAATATAATTACAATTTACAATGTAGGTAGGTATATCGTACAAGAATAAATTTTCATTTAATTCAATACTTATTTTTATTATAGCCTAATTTCACACTGTGATAATCTCAACCAGATCTGAACCGTACTTGATGGTTACACACCGAATAACATCTACTCCAAATAAAGTTTCATCATTGTTTAATTTGAAAAACTGAAATGGAAACAAGTGCCGATCAAAAAAAACATAGCAACTGTATGTGATGTACTTAAGCCCACAAAAAGTGTGTGACTGTTTTCTATGTTATGAAGTAAACGAGACGTCCAGTTTACTCTCTTTTCGACCTCTCGCAGTCCACTGCTGGACATAGGTGGCCCCCATCTTGCGCCATATACCCGGTCCTTTCCTCCTCCAGCCTCCACCAGCAACCTATCGCAAGTTGTTTGTCCATCGGGCCGGAGGGCGTCCTACGCTGCGCTTGCCACTTGGCAGTGACTCTACGCAGTCTCTACTCCAGAACTCGTTTGCTCCAACGGTCATCGGCTCTGCGGCGTACATGACCAGCCCATTGCCACTATAACTTGCCGATCCTGCGGACTATGTCGGTAACTTTAGTTCGCTTGTGTAATAGTAATTGAGACCCATGACAAAAAATATTCTTCCGTCACCTTACATGACAGATATAGTATATAGATGTAGTAATTTTACTAATTACAGTGAGTCCTTTTTTACTGAAACACAGCAGTGCATTACACGCCTATTTTATGAATTGATATTATGGCGTATTGATAATAATATATGCGGTGGATATCCAAGCAACCAAGACGTCTCAGTATGAAGTACACCACTTATTAGGGTAGTGTCCGTGCAAAGGGCATAATTAACAAATATCTTTGTCTGAGGGTGTAAAATAGAATAGTCACTTACCATCAGGTGAATAGATTGTTTGAATGCTGAGCCTTTTTCTAATAAAAGTGACCAGGTGGCTTATCCAGTACGTAAGATATTTCCTTTGGAAAAAGGAAGCTAACCAGCTACGTTTCAAAAGGGTAACCAGTCTAGGATTTCGCAGGGTTCACCCTTAAGTGTAGCTTACCTAACAGGCAATAGTAGAAACTAAATTAGGTCAAATATTCACATTTTTTGTTACATGTAATGTCATTATCTTTATAAATAAATTTACTCAACAAATCTATCTATCTTAAGCCCTTAATTGAAATAAATATATTCCACAGCGCAATTTATTAAAACTAACGCGGCGAATACTATGCATAAAGCGCCGATATTTTCATATTTCCGTTTTACCAAATCTCAACTTATGTTTTTGTTTATAAAAGTTATATCGTATACAAAATAGGGTCTGATGTTATCTGACACGCAATGACAAAATAGTTATGAAAAGTTGGAAGCCCATTGGCACCTGACGAAAATATTTTCATGTAAGATACTCCAGTATAGATTAGAATAATGTTCTTTTCAAAGTGAGTTGAGTCCACGCCCCTATCTTGGCGATCAATCTTAACGCTAGTGAAATGCTACCCCTTACTTCTGAGGTATTTGTAGGAATGTCTTTATCAGGACAATTTGTTAAAGCTTTATAGTCAAGTTACACTATTATAGGCCGGAAAGCCCCGGCAGGGTTCGTGTCAGCTATCACCGTTGACACTGCGAACTCTGCGTAAGAAATCCTCAACCTTTTTATAAGGACTTTGACATCTTTCTTCTGTAGATTGTATTAGATAAGGGCCATCGGATTCTTTACCTTCAGGCGTGTGACGTCCACTAGAACTATCAGTGGCTATTTTATTAAGGAACGGTTCAGCATCTGTTACTTTTGCAGCAACGATGTTGTTCCTATCTCCACTTGCCTTCAATTCAGCTTCCTTCTGCCGGAGCCAGACGGGTGAATTAACGTAAACTTTGGGTCGCTCCCTTAATGCATTGCATCTTTCTAATGCAGGTCTTCGTACAGGGACAGGTGGCCTATACGCTGCTGGAATTGGTACTACACCTCTCCCAATGAGTGTACATATTAGCCCGCGTAAGGCTGCTCGAAAATCTTTTAAATGGTAAGCGTATAATAGTGGATTAATGGCTGAATTTAAATGGGAAAATATAATACAAAAGTAAGTGAGTAGGTTTGGTATATCTAAATCTGGTTTAAACGCTTTAACGGCGTTAATTGTGTACAAAGGTATCCAGCATATGATGAAAAAGAACACTATGATGGCCAGGTTCTGGGTAGCTTTGACTTCTCGTTTTTGAGCTGCTCCTAATACTCGAAGCATCGTCCCGCCGGCTGCTCTGCTTCGACTGCCTTCCACTGTCATCACTTCACTGAGCTGAAAATAAAAAATAACAAATATATTTTAAATAATGTCTGTTGGTGCTGTGTTACAGAGGTGTAGATATACACGTATATTATTTCGCTGTGTGGTAATGATATGGCACACAGTAACAGTACCTACAATTTCTAAGATATTCTATTCAACCTATCGCAGTCCACTGCTGGAGATAGGCCTCCCCCATTTTTCGCCAGATATCCTGGACTTCCGCCTTCTCATCCAGCCTCCACCAGCGACCTATTAAAACCTAAATACTCTCACATATATCGATTGTACAGGTACTCAAGTCATCGAGATCCCTGGAGACAAATCGAACCGCATTGGTGCCGCTTTGGACTATCGTGGATTGCGGCCCAATCGCCCCAAAGGTAGCTGAACGGGAAGGACTGTGCTCTGCAGTCAACCGTTAAAGGCTGATGATGATCGAGATTGATGAAAGTTAGTTTAATGATTCCACCTTTAATAATGCATTAGTTTGTTTTGAGCAGTTCGTGCTTAATACCATTTTTTTCATAATATTTCCTGTCTGTGTCAAATATTATGTCAACTTATTTCAAGTTTATTAAATCTATCCGTGTTGTTTGGCCAATAATTTTTATTGCTTTCTTTCTTTATCAGGCAACATTGTCCTCGATTCCCATCATACATTAAATACCTCAGAATCAAAGTAAAATTACTATTTAAGAACTAAGTGCCAACGACACCTAACACGATAGTAATACGAGTATGTTAACTAAATTATTTCATTACAAAGAAAATATAAAATGTTGAATTGATGTCTGTAAAATATTTATACAAAATAAGTTTAACCACCAGCAAGGATACGAGGAAGGACTGACAAGGTTGTCAGGGTAGAACAAGGTTAACAGCTGGAAGTTGGTCCCAAATCTTTATTTTTAACTGATCACCACGCGTATTGTATAAGGAAAACAAGATCGGAATTCGTGATATTGAAGGCCGCACGGACTGTTGTCTGCGCAAATAGATTCCATGCTTGGCTTTTCTAAAAATCAGTTTGTATACTAATGTATGATAATTCTAAAAGTCTAATGTCGCCGCCTGTGAGTGTTTGTAAAACAAAATAGTCAATAGATACATCATTCACATATTCGATGCATGCAAGTGTGATAGTCATGCATCGACACGACCTCTCGGCAAACTGGTTTAAAACAATGTTTTGCATTGTATTTAGCCTAGCGAGTGAGGTTAACAGAAGCATAATACTTTCCTTCTCCTTATATTTCGTTGTATTTTTACCCTTTTAACCCTTAGAACGCCAATGACACCTAAAGGTTTATCTATTGTGACTGAATTCTAGGCATTCAACGGTTTAAATGTTGGCAACACAATCGGTAATCTTCTATAGTTGTGACCGTCTATTGGTCAGGTAAAACTACTACTTGTTATCCTCCTTTTTTAGGGTTCATAGGACGTGTTGATCTGGAAACGGCATCAGATCGGATTCCACGATTATACGTGGCAGAAAGCAACTTTATTATGATGAATTCTTCGAAAGTCAAATCCCTTGCGAAGCAAATGCAATGTGTTTATTCGTCAGAATTATTTTAAAAACAGTCTAAATCTGTATCTCTCATGTGCAACTTGGCTTGAGCTAATAATCAAGAACTTGTCAGTGTACAAAATTGTTTCTTTTAAAAAACATATTGGTATATACTTATTAAACGTTCATAAAACAAACTAAAAACACTGAATCATTATTTACATTTTACAGAAATAATCACTCCCTGCAACTTGACTGCGCCATTAATTAATCTGTTTCAACTCGTACTTTTATATCAGTTTTATCTGTCACTTTGTATACTACATTCACCATATATTCATATTCTGCATGAATGAACCATCAATATTTATTAAAACTTAGATCGATGATATAGCCATTTGTGAATCTAAGGTAAGCTAGGTACCTACCTACTTACTTGAATTGCATAGTTCATAAAACTTGATGGACGAAAAACAAGAACATTACATTAAGATTATTTATAGAGACAAATTTCAAAAGTTTGCAAGCTGTTTGCAAGTAATTGATTATTTATTACACTGTTGCATCGGAAAGGTTGCAGTTGGCAATATTCATCGTTTTATAGTCAATGTATCGTGGTAAGTGATTTTGACTTAAACGGGTAAGAAACACTAATCATTGCTCACTACTTGAATCCTACATGACACACTCCGAATTCCTTTTACACTAAAAAACGTCACACATTGATAAGAGTGCATTGTATTTCAAAGAATAGCAGAAAAGCATTGTTAAGAAATAAAATTTCTCTATTTTCTACAATAGCCAACAATATCACGAATGAACGACACTGATAACAATAAATTGAATAGAGTTACTTGCCATTTGTTTGTGACATTATTTGATTGTAGGTACGTATTTCATTGCCCATGCATAAATATTTTAATATGAGGCCAAAGTCGTGTTACGATACACATAAAAGAGAAAAATGTTAATTATGATTTGTTTTTAATCTGAATTGCCTATAGGTAATTGTTTTATAAGTTGTTATTTTTCTATGTGTAGGTAAATCGTTGTAGGTTACGAATCAAAAGACATAGGAATCACTGAAAATGCTTTTGACGAGCCATATGGTGTAATGTTTGAGATCTCTACTACACCAAGGGTTTCGGGTTCGATCCCCGGGCAGTATAAACACTTATATTTATGACCATGTCTGTTAGTCCGGGTGTTTTTTTTTGTATGATAATAATGTATGTATTTACAAAAATAATGTAAAGAAGTATGTTCATTAGTTGTTTAGTACCCATAATACAATACATAACTTAGGTAAAGATGGCGCTGTGTGAATGTCAGTGGATATTTATTTATTTCAACTGTTTACGAATGAGGTTACCGAAGACCCGATATATCGTTATTTCTCTCCTTTTCTTAAGGTTGGCAATGAACTAGTTGCATCCTCAGAGTTGCGAGTGTTCATGGCTATCGGTAACACTTCGATTAACCGAAAAAAAAAATCATGGCTCTACACACTACCTTCTTTAAGAGATAAGTCTGAAGTGTACCCACCTGTTTCACAACAACCCTATAGATGTGCGCGTAGAAAGCGGCCATAAGCACACTTGGTGTGACGATGGTCGCGAAGTACAGGAACACCAGGTAGTTGTAGTCCATGACATCGACGAAGTAGCAAGCTGGGGCGGATTCCCCCGCGTGCCAGCCCAGAAGCGGCAGTAAGCCTACGCCGGCCCCGGCTACCCAGCACACCGATATTATATCTGGAACCGAAAAAAACATTATTATTTTATTTTATATATATTAATTATTGTAGTCTCAGTTAAGCTGCCTGAAAAACGGGATGTACGTGGTTCAGGCAAAATATGATTTAATTTTTAAGACCTATGTGATATTTGAGCTTATCGTGTATATTT
>PQWD01003489.1:101412-123798 GCA_019425675.1 Leucinodes orbonalis
TTGGTACCCCATCCTTCTTAAGGACTTAACCAATTTGGTCAAGGTAAGTCCTTCTGGGTCGTCCCCTGCTCGTGTATCCCTCCACATTCGCACAATGAACCTGCTTTGCTATTCTCCTTTTACTCATGCGCTCCAAGTGTCCATACCATCCTAACATAGCTCTTTCTACTTTTGACACTACATCTACTTTCAAACCACACTTTTCTCTAATAACAGCATTCCTAATTCTGTCACACAATTTCACACCACATATTTGTTCTCTACCGCATTTATTTTACTTTCGTGCTTCTTCTGCCATACCCAACATTCACTACCATACGTCAACTTAGGAACCAGAACAGCATTATGTACAGCCGTCCTTGCCTTTTTAGACACGGTTTGGCTGCACACAAGGCCGCTGATTGCTCCTTTAACCGAATTCCCTTTCATAACTCTTCGTTCAATATCTCTTACCATCTCTTGTAAACACGCTTCCCAGATATACAATCTCTTCTACTTGTTCAACTTTCTCGCTTTAAATCATAATCTCGCAATCAGACATAAATTCATTCTTTTCCATAACTTTCGATTTTCCAACATTTACTTTCATATTCATCCTTTTACACGATGCATTCATCACCCTACACGGGTAGGCTCGTGCCCCTCGGTGGGGACGTTTAATGAGCTGATGAGATGATGATTTATGACATCCATCATCTTTTGCAACTCGGACGCCGACGATGCAAAAATTACTTGATCATCGGCGTACAAGAGGCACTTAATGAATTTGTGAAATAATAATTTAATTGATGAAGAGCATTGAATGCAATGTTTAAATGTATATAGTTATTTAATAGTATTCATTTGATTCTTAAATAAATGACTGGTAATATTATAAAAACAAAATTTGCACGTGATTTAACGATAGAATATTTGGATTTTTAATTTTGTATGCCGGTATTGTAACCATATTCTCGCAAATAAATAATTGATTATTATTATTATCGATTTTTAGCTTCCTACTTTAAAAAAACAAAGAAAGTCTCTTATAATAATATAACCTTTACCCTTTCCGAAATAAATGTTGCAAGATTTTTGGTTAGTGACAAATAATCTGCATACCATACCATTATCTTTTGAAAATTGCGGAATGATAGGAAGGCCCTCATATTAGTGCAGTGAGTACCTAGGTGATATAAGAATTAGACAAAAGGTAGCCTATGTACGTTTTCAGACTACCATCTATTACCATACCAAATTTCATAAAAATCCGTTTAGCCGTGTACTCCGTGTAAGCGTGGGAGTGTAACTAGCAGACAGAGTTACATTCGCATTTATTTATTATTATGGATTATGGATAACTCGGCTCCAAAACTTGAATTGAGTAGCTTACTGCCTTTTAGGTTGTAACAATACTCATCAAAGTACATTATACAACTTCCATAATGGAACACGAAATTTGGTTGAAAGCTGTCTAGCGTTTTCAGGATCAATTGTCACAAAGTGGTCGAAAGTAATATCCTACTATACATATAAATAAAATAAGAGTGCCTGTTTGTAATATTGTTTTTATCTTCATGCATGTGATGAATATATAATTATACAGTACATACGCTAAAACAACAATTTTTCATATTTTTGTCTGTCTGTTTGATCCAAACAAATTCTGAAATGGCTGTACTGATTTGAACGGGACTTTTTTGGAGTTAGCTGATGTAATAAGGACTTGACTACTTTTATATTTGAAAAACCTTTTTTATTAAAAAAAAAAAGTAATGTTGTTCCACGCGTCGCGTCTGTTGTGCGCTTTAACGTGAGTAACGGGACTTTACGAATTGTTAGCTTAAACCACAGATAAAATAAATACTAAATATGTTTTACCGCGAATAGTACCGCGGGGCACAACTAGTAGATATTATAGATCTATGTTAAAGGTTTCCACTCGATTTAATATTTTTTGAAATACTAATTAGAATTAAAGCAATACTTTATTCTGAAATTGTTGACAAAAACTGCCTAAACGTAAAAACTCATCCGTGAGATGGTGAGGTTACCAAGTGGACGTGATAAAAGCTTCCATCAATCAAATTTCCAAGACAGACAGATTTCGAACCATACACTACCGCCATCGTCTAAATCGCTAGTTTAATTGATGTATGCGCGGTTGGTTGGTCTCCAGACCATAATTACTATCCGCCAAAATGGACCAGGATTAATAAAACACTTTTTTTCTCAAGAATTAGGGACAGTTTTATATTTAGATTTTTATTCTTTTACAAAAAATAAGGCGACAATTCTTAATATAGTCAACATTGTGAAGTAGCATGCACTTTTTCAATCACGACAAACTACAATTTGTGACCTAACCCTAAAGATAAAAAGGCCCAATCAAACCGCGACATGTGCCACTCAAATTCACAGATGCGTATAATGCGGAATAATTTTGAATCCCACAACATTACCAAGTAAAATGACACACGTACTGTCTGCTCATATTCCCACGATATTAAAATTTTACTTTATAAATAGATATATGACTTTGAGTACCGTCCGCCGAAACTATAGATAGATGATGCTGCCTACAGATAATGATAAGAAAGAGTATATGAGCCTACGACTAATTTCAGTTGAGCGTCGGTGGCTCAATAGTGTGGACTGTTGCCTTCCGATCTGGCGGGTGCATGTACCAATCCCGCCACGTACCAATGTGTTTTCGTATTATCGAAATTATATGAACGTTTATTCGACGCTCATACTGTGTAGGAAACATCGTGAAAAAACCTGCGCGGGCCTGCGAAGAAATTCAAAGTTTGTGTGTGATGTCGGCCAATCCGCACTGGGCCCGCGTAGACGTAGTCGGCCTTATTTTTAAAGGTAGGCTCGTGCCCTCGGTGGGGACTGACTGGACTGGAGTTTATGCACTGATGATGATGGTGATGTAAATCAGTAGCCATTCTGTATACAAAATTTAATGTTGAGGTGATCTTAGTATTATTATTTACATGAGTATAAAAATGTACAAACAAAAAAAACATTCAACCAATACAGTGGGCAAAACCAGCCTTATCGCTACGACAGGCGTACTTAGTGTATATTTTTATTTATGACATAATAATATCGTTCTCTAAAAAATTAGTGCTAGGTACGGATCATCAGCTTTTTTCATATGGGCTTTTCGATGTTGGACACAGCATCGCCGGGCAAGTACCGAACGTAGCTAAGATGGCTCTCAGCCTAAAATAAAACATAAGGGGGTTTTAACGCCTTCTCTTAAAACAACATTTATTATTTTTGTACCAGAAAAGGCTAATCAATATTATTTTAATACTATTTTAAGAGATGGCGGTAGGCCCCCAGAATCGTAGAGTTACTAGATGGTAGACTCTGTGCTGAATGTTCTAGGTAGGTACCACCGCATTGCTAGATAACGTCGCTATGTGAATATCTGAGGATATGTTTTCATTATATTTTTCTGTTATCAATTGTGACGTGAAACTCTGACTTTTTAAACATAAATATCAAAATTAATTTTTCTTTTTTCTGTTTAGTACTGTGTAGATAAATGTGAACCATTATAATACCACAGATAATATAATCTATTCTATAATACAAAGTGATCCATAATAATTGTGATCATATATTTACACAGGTTTTGTGACGCATTAATTACCTACCATTTCTGTTCATTAGCTCACTATAATAACTTATAGGTGAAATAGACAAAGTCTAAAAGGAAATAATCAACTAAAAAAAAAATGTAAACATTATTTTTTAGCAGTGTTGGCACAGACAGTCGCATTTACGTTTGACCTTCCCAATCAGTGAGGAGACTCGACACTAATATTATGATACAGCTTTGATAAAAATATATTTGACCAAACTTGCATTATTAATCTCCTACTTGTGTTAACCTACCGCAATCCCCAGCTCGGCATACTAACTCGGAGGAATTAGTTCCATTTACTTCGAGTTGGCATAGGTCTCCCCCTATTGTGCCAGGTTTTTCGATCCTCCGCCCCCTCCTAGTATTAGAATACTCACCAGCTTTCACCAGCACACATGAATCGATCCCGCACCCCCACTAAGCTTATCAAAACACGTCTCAGCGTCGACATACACTGGCTCCAAAGATATATAATAGGTTATGCAAGACAATATATGAAGTAGTATTAGTAGTATGAAGTAGTAGAAGGGTAAAATAGAGACTGAAATACTGAACTAATAATTGTATAAAACATTGCCTGATAAGAATTGATTGCCTTAATTAAATTTATAAAATGTGTACTATAATTTATATCAATTAGGTCACAAAGGTCAAAGCTATTTAATTTACCAAAACGTTATAATCAATATTACTCTTATAACCGATGGTGATGATTTTCCTCTTTAAAACGCTAACTATTCCGTACACGCGTCATTAACTCATGCACTTCCTGATGGTGGGGAAAGTCAATGATGTATTTGCACTATCCAACATTGTTGATGTTATAAGTTCTAATGGTACCTACTGTTATATTCCGATACAATATACTTATAAGAATAAGTACTAAGTCAAGGAAAAAATAATAACAAAAAGGTAGATTTTACCTGTTATGCATTACCACAGGTAAAACATGTCTGCATTTTAGCAACTCATATTTGTTTTAAAAAACTTATTATAAAACAATAATTTGTAAATGGATATTTTTAATAAAAAATAAGTTAACATTGTTCAGTTAGATATAACAACAATGACTCATTGCTATACTAAGGCCTCCCTCAAAGACAGTTATCATTGATTAAGACCATAAAACTTATACCTCAACTTATACATATATGTANTTCAGCTCAGGAACCCTTGAGCTGGTCCAGTGCCTTTTGGCTGATTGCCAAAGCCTCGTTTTGTAACAATCAGAGATGGATCTATCAAATCCTTACTAAACTTAAGCAATATATCTATGAAATTTCTTAAAATTTTATAGATATATTGCGATGACTAATTCATCTCAATATATCTATAAAGACATCAAATTTCAAAATCTATAACAATAAAAAAATAAAACAACTGCCACCCTCTCTATCCTATCGCAGTCCACTGCTGGACAAAGGCCCATTTTGGGATAGATATACTGGTACTCCAGACTGATTTACCAAATTATGCTAGTTTTTAACTGAGAATATTCAAAATTAAAACAATTTTTTTAACATTAACAATATAAATTTATTCATCACAAGAAGTCAGTTTGACATGTTATATTTTCATGCAATAGTAACTTATAATTATACATGAACATTTTAAATGTTTTACTATCAAAATTTTTCATACTATATATATATATATTCTTTGATTTGTATAACATTATTCTAAAGGACTAATTGTGTAAATATCAATTAGGATTTTACCCTTACATGGCCATTATACAAAATTATTCATAGGCTCAAATAAGTACCAAAATTACACACAGATCAAAAGTCTTATATTTCTAGGATTTGGACGTACCTCATTGTTAATACAAACAGCTTAAACCTACTCTAATAAAACGCAAATGCAGCAATAGCACACAAAGCAGTAAAGGTTGGTATGTTCTTCGTTGCAGAGTTTTTCTTTATCGATTGGTCCGCATAACTTTGCAACAAACCACATGGTACTGTTTTCTTCATATTATTAGTTGGTGAATGTCGAATAACAAAACACTGCATGCCAGGTGTCACATCAATTGGTTTACCTTTAACATCGAGCGCATTTGTCACAGTTGTATTTGTTGTTGTGGTTGTTACTGTCATAGTTGATACATTGCCATCTGAAGAGGTATTGTTTGCCGTTGCATTCACAGCACTGTTAGGTAAAGTAACATTCACTGGCACTAATGTTCCATTTGGTAACATTTGATACAGTATATTCGGTGGGAGGGTTGTTGTTTGCACATCTGGCACTCCATTAGTCATGTTTACAACAGTCACATTCGTCACAGTTGTTGTGACAATGGTAGAATTTGTGGCACCAGTTGCATGAGGTGTTTTGGATTCCTCTTGGTATATAAAACTACTAATAAGATTACAGTCAATTTTAGTTTCCTCATAGTCTCCATTGTCTTTCTTGACACCAAATTTACAAAACTCACCAGGTTGGGGCTTATAGCTTGAATGGCTACCAGCTTTACTGGCTGCATACACACTAGCACCAAGGGTGCCAAGGTTCAATAATGCCAAACCAGCCAATAAGGTTCCGTATTTACTGTCAGAGTTCTTGTACTGGTATACATAAGTTGGTGGGGTGCCATGATACACTGGGTAGGATACTGGAGTATGACCAGGGGCAGAATACCTGATCTGCTGTGGTGGACTGTAGTGATAGTTGTGATTTATCACCGTTGTATGGTGTACATTGCTGCCTGTATTTCCTCGATTTGGATAGCCATGATTTTGGGAACCAGACAATCCTGAGCCAGATGATGGGTACCCACTCTTACCGCTTCCTGTTCCGGATAATCCTCCGCCTGACGGGTATCCATGGTTGTTGCCTGACGGTGGGTATCGGCTGCCTCCCGATAGTCCCCCCAGAAGGGTATCCGTGGCTACCCCCTGACGATGGATATCCATGACTACCTCCGGAAAGTCCTCCAGAGGGGTAACCATGACTGCCTCCAGATGATGGGTATCCGTGACCTCCGGAGAGGCCACCTGTATTCCTTGAACCAGATCCCGACAATCCACTATGCGAACTTGGATAACTGTGCCTACCACCGCCTCTACTTCCAAATTTACCACCGTTTGTAGTCTGTAAAACTGCTAACACTATCAGTGCGCATAATAGCGCCCGACACAATTTGTACATGTTGTGAAACAATATTTTTTTCTAGTAACTTTCACTAAATAATCACAAAGCACTCGTGCGCAGTGAACCAGGTCAGTTGCGGACGGAACGTCGCTTTGCAAGTGACACTTGACAGCTGAACAGATAGTGTTGCTATTGTACTTAAAATTACCCTTGCAGTAGCAAGCTTAATGCAGGAATTCAAAAAACTCACATTACAAATCTATTACATATAAATAAATTTGGAGTGTCTGTTGGTAATATTGAAATAAAAAGTTATTACTGCATATTAATATATGTACGGCACATACTTACATAAAAATTTATTTTTTTAAATTTTTGTCTGTTTGTTTGTTCCGTGTAATCTCTAATACGACTGGACTGATTTGGACGGGACTTTTTTGGCAGGTAGCTGATGTAATAAGGAAAAACATAAGCTAATTTTATTTTAGAAAAAATAACCAATGTTGTACCGCGCGGCGCACAATTCACATCGCGCGGGCTGCGTTCTTTAACGTAACTTAAAAAAACGATTTTAGGTTATGTTTAACTGCGGGATAATATATTATCCCGCGGGTTATTCCGAACGGGGAACAGCTAGTTTCAAATGTAATGAGAATATTTGACTTAAAGAACTACGTGGGTAGTTTCATATGTATTTGCCATTAGAAAATAATTGGTGCAGGAATTGAATAAATAAATGTCCACAGACATTTACACAGCGCCATCTAGCCCCAAGTTAAGCGTGAAGCCTGTATTATGGGTACTAAACAACGGATATTATACATACTTATATCCTATTTTTGTAAATATATACATATTATACATAGAAAACACCCAGACCATTACAAACAGACATGTTCATGCACACAAATGTTTGCACTGCCCGGGGATCGAACCCGGAACTCTTGATGTAGCAGCCGACGTCTCAACCGCTACACCAAATGGGTCCTCGAATAACAGTACCACCTTATCAAATACTGTATCTGGTATCAATTCGGAAAGTAAACAATTAAAATGAAATATTTTTAAGAAATAATACAGATTTTTCGTAACAGAGAGTGTTTTTATTCGATCTGTCTTGACAAACAAACGGACGTAACCAATATGTGCAGTGTTAGCACGTGCATCAGTTGAACCATTTACTTGTTTTGCCTCCTATTGTAATGAAATAAATAAATCAGGCACAAACTATTCCAATTTACACAATATTAAACAATATTATTTTGTATATTTTCAAGAGGATTAAATATGAATTATGCGCGGTGAACTGAAGCAAGTAGTTTCGGAACGTCTTATTGCAATTGTCAGTTAAATAGATAATGTTGCTATTTAGAATACTTTAGATTTCCCTTACAGCAGCAGGCTTAAAACAGAAATACAAAAACTTACATTCCTAAAAAAACCTATACCTATGCTTCTAATAATATAAAAAAGACTACGTGGGAAATTACTTTAGTTTTATTTATATGTCATTCGAATTTGTTTCAGACAGTAATGAAAAAGTCGTAAGCAATAAAGTTATGTCATAAGGTACACATACCTAACATGTAAGGTAAAAATAAATATTTTTTTCGTTAATTACTGTAGTTAAAAACAGATTTTAACCTCGCATAATAAAAGGATATGTAATAAAGCAGCCACACTTATTTTTTTTAAATGAACCAAGAATAAATTCAACTTTATGTTAATGGTTCCTTTAAGGAACTCCCTTATAGGCATAGCGCATTTATATATACGTATTTTCATTCCGGAATAATTATCATTTTCTTACACAGGCTTTAAAAACAATACTACTAGCCAAATTTTAGTCCTTTCACCAGATTTCTTTGGAAACATCATCTGTGGTCGTTGTCTGCAGTGGAAAATATTCTCATTATTTCAATACATACATATATCATAACATTCGTAACGTTTTAATATAAAAATTCACATTTTACCAGGGAACTCTAAAACAAAACTTGTTTTGGAATGGCGCATAGATAACTTAATTTGAAGAATTCTTATGACGCTGGGGAATTTGCGTCAGCGACATCTCTAATAAACTGGAAGGCAAAAGTTCACACCAATAAGTCACCGACGCTCTCATTATATAGTTTTTATTGACCTTAACAATTGTGAGTAGGTATATTATTATATACCTATGTACTTATTTATAAAAAATAATATTTATGAATTTTTCTCCGTTGTTTAATACCCATATTAGAGGCTAGATGGCGCTGTATGAATATCGGTAGATATTTTTTTCTAATTCAACATCATTTTCATTTATCGTTCTAGCTGTGACACATATTGAAAATAATATCTATGCACTCTATTCATACGCTAACGATTGCATTGAAACGATCAATACAAATTTTGATTAAAGGATTTTCCCTGTTTTGTTTCTCGAACCGTGTCATCCGTGTTCTCCCAAGTTATAACGTTTGGATACCCAAATACCCAAAAAGGCGGTTAAATTAGTCTCACCATGACATTCTCATAATTTTATGAGCAGGTTCTGAAATGGAGACCGCATCTTGGCATCCGAAATGTAGGGGACACTCCATTCCAATGGTCAGCGAATTGTTAAAAGTTGCTGGTGGAGGTTTAAAAAGAAAAACTACCACAAGGATATTTCGGGCATAATATGGGAATGTTCTGTATGTAGGATTAGGACAAAGCGCGAGCGATTGAAATTTGTTAAGCATTCCAAATCAACATCAAAGCAATTTTATTTATTGCTTATCTGATAGTAAACGGTATCCGCCGCTGGGCAAAGCCATGCCGCTGCCTATCAAGAGGAAGGGCTCTATATTAAAAATTGGATATGTGTCCAGATCCCGATCCACTGTACTAAATCGTATGATATTTATTGTATTAATTTTACTATTTGTCAAACTTCAGTCGGCAAACCGATTTATAAAACAAAATACATAAACATATCATGAATGCCAGCATAAACATTTCATGTAAAATGTAGCCAAGACGACCACATTAAGTTTGCCCTGTGAAAAATATATCATGTAGAGCCAAGCTTCTGAATCTACACGGCCTAACCTCTACCTACCCTAACTTTAACAAATTCTACATATCATTATAATGACACATTAAATATAGCTTTGCCGTTACGCTACCGTCGTGCAGGTGATGCGAACATTTAGTTTCTGGTCTATAGTAAGTAATAATAAGTAGTTGGTAGGCCACTTTAATAATTATTCCTATTATAATACCTAATTACAATGTACCTACATAATAGGTCAATAAAGCCATCATCATCATGCATATTATGGCTCGTGACTGCATGTGATTCGTTTTGCCTTTCTAGCTATAAACAAATGTTATACACAGTATTATAAATGTTTGAAAATTAACTCCTAAAGGTTTGAAAACTAATAATTAAATCTCCATAGGAAGTATTTCAAAAATTAGGTTCCTCCATGCATTTTATTTTATTCGTTTTTATTGGAGCTTAACGAAAATTTTGGATCCTTATTATTGAATCAAAGAACAACGATAAACAAAGATCCACCTAGAGTCCTACATAAAAAAGCGTACACTCTTTTAAAGGGCCAGCAACGCATTTCTGGGACCACTGGTCTTGCAAATGTTCATGGGCGCCGGTGTCACTCACTATCAGGTGAACCATATGCTCGTTTGCCTCCTGTTTAATAAAAAAACATAGGTACATTCGTAATAAAAAGGAATTTTTTACGTATAATTAGGTCAGAGTGTAGCAAAACTGTAACTATAAAACTGACGAGTTCTGGAGTGGAGACCGCGTCTCGGCAAGCGTAGCGTAGGACGCCCTCCGGCCCGATGGACCGACGACTTGCGAAAGGTCGCTGGTGGAGGCTGGATGAGGAAAGCGGAGGACGGGATATCTGGCGCGAAATGGGGGAGACCTATGTCCAGCAGTGGACTGCGATAGGTTGAATAGTAACAAAACTGTAACTATGTCCATAATTCTATATGTTTTATTTTATTTTGGTAGAACAAAACATAAGACCTACCTTTTTCCAGTAGGTACGATTTAACTGAACCCTCGGTGGAAGAGACATCGGAATTTCTTATGGATGACAATATGACCTACCATCAGTTAAAACGTCTAATCGTAAAGAAACACAGACAGGTATCTAAAAATATTTTTAAAATTAATTACTTGGTAAATAAAAAATTTAAAAAAAATTGTATTATTTATTAAAAATACAAATTCAGAAATGTTAAATTTAATTTTCTGTAAGTAATAGCTTGTAAAATTATGAAGATTTTTTATTATAATAAATGTTTTCTCATTTCATTAAATATCATACCAAATTATATGATATATCATTCCACCATTAACATAATCGTTTTGTGTAAGAATAAGAATTTTAAAATCATTTGGTCTATAGATATTATATTCTACGCTGTCTCAAATAGTTATCCCTATGTATGGTCTTTAAATTAGAATCAAGTTACGGTACTCTTAAAGTGTTGATATACAAATCTTTCAAAATAAAAAAAATATAACAAAATATTAAGTACCAATTTACCTGAAATGCCTTAAGTTTAAACAAAACATATAATATTATCTAAATTTGTTTTTTTAAAGACAAAAAAGGTATAAAAATTTAGCACCTACAATTAAACTGCAATGAACATTGACATCCACCATGGCGGGCTAGTTAGCCAGGATTTAAGCTTAGCCCTGGATGGCATTAGACTACTTTCATCCTTTTTCGGTGCCGGCATTTTTGCGTATTCCATCAAAATAGAACAGTCTACTTTGTTTTGCAATAAGGATTCTTTAGTTTGAATTTCTACAGTACATTCCAACCCTGAAGTGTTTATAGAGGGTCCTTTAACACTCAGTGGATCTGTGGTGTTAACGGTAGTTGTACATGTTACGTTAACCGTTTTTACGGAATTTGTGGACGGTTTTGTTATTTCCGGAGTCAAAGTAGTAGTGTTTATATCAGTAGAAGATATATTCGATGATGTGAATGTTGAATTATCGGTAACTGCTATAAGCTGCAAAGTATCATTAATATTAACAATATTACCAACTACAGATGTATCATTTAGTTTTGTATCGTTAACTGCATTAATCGCAGAATCATTCACCGTAGAATTATTATTATTTGAGGTAACTGGCATCTCCGACTTAGCAACGTTCAGTGAACTATTCTGCACTTTTGTTTCTGTCACACAAACTGTCGTATTTTGTGTAGTTACTTTCTTACTGTCTTCAATAAAGGTTGACACAATTTCACATGGGATTTTCAGTGTTTCTATTGAATTATGATCGTTGATCTTTAATTTACAAGAAGCAGTTTCCTTTGGAGTATTATATGAGCTACTTTGGGTATAACCCGTATTATATGAACTTCCATGACTATTGTATCTTCTATCGTAGTAATCATCGTGGTAATAGTGATTATGATAGTGACTGTGCGAGCGACCCATGTTATATAATGTCAGTCCTGTTAGTAAATCGCTGTACCGACTGTCAGAGTTTCTGTACTCGGTTATGTACACATGTTGAGGTGCTGTGTAATACGTTGGCGGAACATAATATGATGATCCCCCATTGTTGTAGTGATGTTGATTGTAGTTCGTGCCGTATTTATTGTTCGAATTGTAATAAGTGCCCGAAGGACTGTTGTAACTATTACCATATCCTGATCCTCCGCTTGACGATGGATGATAACCGCTACCGGACAAACCAGTCGGTGATTTTGGATAGCCATTATTTGATCCATATGATCCGCCACTGTAGCTGGTCCCGTAACCAGATAATCCTGATGAACCGGATGATCCCGTTGGGTACGAATGAGTCTGTCTTGATCCATATGACCCACCACTGCCATAACCAGATAATCCTGATGAACCTGATGATCCCGTTGGGTACGAATGACTCTGACTTGATCCATATGACCCACCACTGTAACCGGTCCCGTAACCAGATAATCCTGATGAACCTGACGATCCCGTTGGGTACGAATGACTCTGGCTTGAACTAGAAGTTTTAGAGGGTTTGCTGCTGAACCATGAACTGAACCAACCGCCGCCGCTTTTGCTTCGTGATCCCCAGGAGTGGCTTCTACCGCTACTCCTACCACCGCTTCTGCCACCACTCCTTCCCTTGCATTCGGCTAGGTTAACTGTTATTAGCACTAATATTAAACACGCCAAAACTGTTTTGTTACGCATTTTGGTACCCGAATGCACATTTAAATTTCAAGCAACACTCCGGACTCCGAATCGGATGAACTCGCAATGAATATATTTATAGCGTTGTGTTGATATTGAGCGTATGACGTCAGCAGACTAACAGGGAATATTGTGCTCTTAATTGTATCGTATGTAGCTTTGTCTCTTTTTATTAATCGCAATTGATAGAGTGGTTCATACTGTCGAGGACAAGTAAACAAACCGCATGCAAAGGAATCGGGCAATGTTTTGACTTTTCGCATATTTATCAGTATTGTAACACTTACACTGCTGATTGCGTTCTCTCAATACATGGTTTAGGTTAAATACATTATTTAGTGAGCTTAAGTCATCAGTGATAAGAAATACGAGTACAATAAATGTTATATCATGTATTAAAATAAGCGATTAATTGTTTAAATAAAGTTAATTTAAATTACAATTTATATAACTTTCATAGACGTAAAAAATATAAGACTCGAACACCTTTACTTAACTTCAACGAATTTTTAATAAATAACGTATTGCTTTTGTTTTTATGTTTAGCATTAATTTGGTACCATTTGCTACATCAAAAGTAAAAGTTAAACATATGAAGGTCTCAATTGTATTGTATGTATTATTATATTGCCTATGTGGCAAATAATTCGCTACACAGCAGAGTGATTTTATAGAAGGTAAAGTGCTGAGTGGTGTAAGTTAAGAACCTGCAGTACTGATTCAGTTTTTAACTAAAGGTATTACAACTATAGAAATATAATTAAATTAAATTAATGTATGGTACAGTAAAATTAATTCATCTGATTCATTGAAAATCACCTGTAACCGTGTAGTACGAAATTTCGAAGTGAGTTTAATTGACCTATGTGAATAACCCTGGTGAATAAGGTTTAAGACAGGATTTTTTTCTGCCCAAAATCGTATTGGTTAACCCAGAAGAATACTTGTCACACTTTTTATTTTGATTCAATATTGTACTTAGGTGTTAAAAGTAGTACTTATCCGTATACTAAAAAAATTCAAAAATTCTATTAGAACATACTTACATAACCTAAAGATCTAGTTTTAAAAATAAACAACTAAAGTTAATTTATAAAATTGTTCATAAAATCTTAAATGAAACTATATGAGAGACGTCTTAGTACTTTCTTTCGAAATTTAAATACCTACATGGTTACAAGTGTTTCAGGTTTACTTTAAGTGCATTTATTTCACCTAGGTGAATTAAGTTTACGGCATGAGTAATTTAATGCACCCAGGTGATTCAAGTTCACTAAAAGTATTTAGTTCACCTGGGTAAATTAACTCGGGTGAAGTAAGTTTACTGCACCCATTTATTTTACTTTACCCCTAGGTCATGGTTGGTACGTTTTAATCGGCAGAAATCGAGACAAGTTACATAATTTACTGCTAACTGAATTTAGAGGCGTCGTATAACAGATAAGGATTAAACTTGACCTCTTGAGATTGAATTAGAAATATAAATTATTAGATATGTATTCATTTCAATAGTCTAAATTAAAAAATGCTTATACATGTGAACTAACGTTTTAATTACAACCTATAATAAACTAGTTTTCAAATTCATTGCCAACATCGATTCTGTGATTTTCTGCCGCAAAATGGGGGAGACCTATGTCCAGCAGTGGACTGCAATAGGTTGAAGAGAGATCGATTCTGTGACCTAGTACATATGTGCACAAAATATTTATTTTGTTAGGTCATACTAGAAGATAAGTTTTTATTTCTGTACGTGTAAATCTTTTTATACATTGAAATTAGATTTACAGACACATTGTCTTTAAAAATATTGTAAGAACGTTTTTATAATTTGGTTAGTTTGTACCAATATTATTAAAACACCCATAACTAAAGTTACCGACATAGCTTGCCGGATCGGCTAGATGAGTCGATGACCGACGACATGTGAAAGGTTGCTGGTGGAGGCTGGATGAGAAAACCTATGTGGATGGAGACCTATGTCCAGCAGTGATTGCGATAGGTTGAAGAGAGAAAGAGATTAACAATATTTATTACAATTAGTGATTTTTAATATTGATTACAAAGGCAATATCTCTGCTTTACACATTGAAAATAATTGTTTGATCACGGAGTGGATCTGCACTAGCACTAGCCACATTAGGTTAACCAGGAGCTTCGGTATCGAAAGTTATACAAAGAGTTTTAATTATTAGCACAACGTTTATACATTGACAGCCAGAAAAAACTTATTTGTTTAAGTTAATACTTAAGAAAATTACCCACTGAGTATGTACCTAAAAATCACGATATTTAAAAAATATCTATGTAAACAAATTGTTCAACTCATCACGAAACCAATAAAAATACAATGTCATTTACCACCTCATTATGCTCCCACTTTTGTAAAGACATTAAGTGCAGATATGCCAAAGAGAGTGCACAATCCATACGACGGTCACGAGGCATCGCTACGCTACAATGAGTTGTAAATCGCAATCTAATAGTCTTGTCAACCTGTAATCATGCACGAAGTCTGTTCTTCCACGGTTTTTGCCGGCGCCACTCGCACATTTCGTTAGTTACAACCATGCCGTTGTTAATGCATCACATCCAAAATGTTACTTGGAGTACTGTTCGCTTGTGTGCTATTTTGTGAAGTGTACAACAGTGAAGGCAACACTCTAGACCCAAAACCTTGTTCGTTCCCCGTACCATTGGAGTTGCCGAATCGGAACGACCGCTCGGACCAGTGCTGGCTCCGAATCGAGGATACTGAGCTCACCGAAACGATAACAGTGTTCTGTTACATTGCCCACGGGTTTCTAAGGAGCTATATCCGATTACAATTCGAGGCAGATGACACAGGACAAGGTCGACGTAACCTTGTGGCCTGAGGACGCGAGACCATACGAGGATCACACCAAATCCTCAATCACACCAAACGGGTTGACAGATTGGAAATTGACACAGTGCTGATCCAGTTACACGTATGAGGCTGTACGTGTCGAAAAAGCTGGCTGCAAACTTATTATGTACACAAGAGAGGGGACGAGTAATTACAATATAGACTTGCGAGAGAATCTTGTTTTACATAAACGGAAAGATGCAAGCTAACGCCGCAAGATCACATCAGTTCAATTTTTTACTTGTGTGCATTTTCCTTATAATCAGTATTATCGTTATGTGATATAATTAATGGACTATTGAAAACTTATTTAACATCGATATCGTCTCATTAATTAATGATTTTATACATTTGGCCCTTTGAGCCGCTATTTGTGTAATTAATTTAGTAGGTAATTACTAATATATTTCGTAATTATGAACAGTTTACCTGTTCAACGTAGCGGTTGTGCAATAATGCAAACATATTTTGATGTTATTACAATTAGTTATAATATGAGTCTAATGAGTTGTTACCTGCATTAAATTGTTTACAATTAGGTAAGATAGAAAATAAAATAGAAATATATTTTACAATTAAATGTTGTATTACTATTATCTTAGCCATACTACTATACTTTTATGAAGTTAATTAATGTAATATAATCTTAAATATGCTTTAAAACCAATAAAACTAAGTGTATGCAAAGCTAAATATATTCAAATTAACAATAGTCACTGACTTATATAGAATACGCTACTGAAATGCGTTAATAATTGCCTAATGTAAGGAAATAAAAAGACAATTTGAATTGTTTGGAAATGAGATCCGTCAGCAATTTGTCAGTTTATCCATCAGTTTTCAGTTTCAATGTCAGATCAGTCAAGATGTCAGGTAACAAGAGCAAATACAACAAGTGAAGGTCACATAGTCTATAGATTAGTTACAATTACAATTCCATTCAATGAACAGGTTCCATGTGTAATCTCGTGAGACTGTATATATAAACATGCTATAATCGACTGATGAACTAATATATGTATGTAAATACGACCCATCTGCCCGATTGGCTTTTTCTTTTATTGAATTTTTAATTATATCTTGTTTTCTTTGTATGCGAGTTTATCTTGATGACGACGTTCTAAGGTTAAACAAAATGCTTATAATTTCTTTCTTCCTCTACAAGAGACATGAAGATTTATTTGTATGGAACAATTCCAAATTTATTGGGATTTGAGTAGTATTATACCAGCAGGGCCATAATTAACGAGCAGTCCATGGTATCCTGTTTAGTTAAGTACAAACAAATATATTGAAATATTATCAGCAGTTTCTGGTAAGCCGATTGGACTTCTGACTTTTGGATTTTCCCTTTGCAAGTTGTCCTTATATTTTGTCGATGGAAGATACAGCACGTGACGTTGTTAACGATTTCATATCAAACTTTAAATAAAATTACTGGTAAGAGGAAAATTTCGAGTATTTTAAAAATTCCTCACAAACACTTAACTCTTACGAATTACTCTTAACTCTTAAACGTATTTAATACTAGGAAGATTCGAATACTAATTGAACTCTTCCTAGTTTCTACGTAATACGTTTGAACTATTTGAACGACCCAAGGTCTTAAATTATGTTTAGATTAGTAGAGGACTACAATGATGATAATATCATAGTTGATAGTTTCAATACCTACAAAAGCGAAAATTTTAAAGTCAGTACGTGCTCAGGTTAACCATCATTTATTATGTAAAACCATTTTACATAATAAATACATGAAGTGAAGACATGCTTAAGCATGGATGGCAAAAATACACGCGCACCATTATTTCGGTTTATTGTCTGCTAAAGCATAAAATTGACTCATTACTATTAATTTAATAGTATGTTTATCATGGCTAAACCTGTCTTATATAAGTACTATTAATCGTTTAAACATTTGTTGGACTAACATATGTTTTATTCTTTTTTCATTTCTGTATATTATTCATACTTAATTTTAAAAATCCATTACTAAGTACCAGTAACGCATCCATCTTTTTAAGACATCTTTCTTCAGACGTTTGAAGCTGTACAGAGATTTTCACATGGATAAAATTTGAAATAAAAATACTTCCCGTATGGCAAGGAATTTATCTATAATAAGGATTAAATATCTAATCGATAAACCGCTCGCCATATTTGTTTTTACCATTATTTTATTTAAAAATAACTGTTTAACATTATTTTATTTAAAAATAACTGTTTACGGAAACGTAACACACACTACTTTTACCATAACACCCTAATAGACAAGACCTATTTACCATTATTGGGATTTGAGTAGTAGACCTACGTATAATGTGTGCCCAAAGCCTCCTTTTCCATTTCGCTTTAGCAGGTGTATTTCACTTGGATCGCAAAACATTTATGTAGTGCCCCTATTTTCCAAGGTGATGTAACATATTAATACTTATTGCAGACTGGAAAGAATTTGTCCTTAGTCTTCACGCTTAACTTGAGGCTAGATGGCGATGTGTGAATGTCAGTGGAGATTGATTATTATTATTATAAAAGGGGACAAAAGTACCTTCAAGCAATGATATCTATTACATGTCATTATAAATAAAAAAAATATTTCATTGACTTCAAAAGGTTAGTGACATGAGCACAGGATTTCTCTTATTATTTTCTGTGGATATAGGATAGCGCTGCCTCCGTTCTCTGCTGAATGTTTGTCCCTAAGTCGACTGTAACAGAAGAGAATCAGTGGTGAATTTTGCAGATAAAAACATCTATTTATTTAATAATGTTCTAATTATGAGCGTCAGTGGCTCAATGGTGTGGACTGTCGCCCTCCTACCGGGGAGGGCCGAGGTTCAAATCCCGCCACGTACCAATGTGTTTTCAAATTTTCGAAAAACATATGTACGTTATCCGACGCTTTTACGATGAAGGAAAACATCGTGAGGAAACCTGCGGCACACCTGCGAACATATTTAAAGGTTGTCCGTAAAGTCGTCCAACCCGCACTGGGCCCGCGTGGACGACTAAGGCCTATGCACCCTATACGGGTAGGCTCGTGCCCCTCGGTGGGGACGTTTAATGAGCTGATGTGATGGTTCTAATTTCATTAAGCTCGTCAACTTTTTCGCCTTAATAATTTTCAGTGTAGACAGTAATCAGATAAAACGTCACAAGTATAACCACGAATGAACGACGACTGTATACAATTTAAAAATAACATCTTACTTCTTTAACAATAGAACATCGAAGGTATAAGTGATTTTGCATGTAAAGTATTGTATGTACTTGTAATAATAACATTTTTGCATCTGTTTTATTAATTTATGATGAGTCAGACTGACTAACTTGTTAACAAGCGATTCTTATGTGTCTTGATATGGCAAGAGTTATGGAGTTGTGGCAGTTAGCAACTGTACTACGGTCCCTGTGTTGCATGGTATATTAAAAGGAGACTCATATCCTTTATCTTCAAGGTTTCAACATTCTTGCTATCTTATAAAAAAACAGGTTTCCCATAATCAATAATCATAATGGTTTGAATAAGAGACGATTTAAGTACACAGTGTTTGCTTATTGCATAATATGATTTCACCCTGACTTTGATCTTTTGGATGTAAGAGATCCCAGAATATTATATATCCCAGATTATTATATACAGAATATAGGTTTTGGGCCTCATCCAAACCTGACCATATTTAACATTCGCTATGGCGAACCAAGCTCAGGCGACCCACTAAGACGTTTTGGGGCAGCAGAGCGGGTTGCGGTTCGATCTCTACTATTGTAAAGTAATTGGGGGCTTTGTAGAGCATTGGACGGTAAAACTGATGTATAATAATAATAATTAAATATAATTTATAATTGTATTACTGTTTCAGTTACAAAAGTGACCGGTTGACCGGAATGTGTTCTTTTCATCCCACAGGAAGACAGAGAGCGGATGGTTCACATTATGTCAGGTGGAACCGCTACCCATGGACAATTGGAATTCCGAACGAGTAACTACTACGTTGCTGTCTTTCCAAGAGAATATATAGGGGGGGGGGGGGGGGTATTTTGGAGGCCTGTAGATTTGTAGAGTTGTAGAGCCGTGGTATAAATCCGGTCGAGCGAGATTATGGTATACTAGGTGGATATGGATGAAAGGATGCGGTACGGATGAAGGCACTGTAGCTAGCAAAATAATGGGGTATAAGAGACCAAACATGAGCCCTCTCCGGTGAAAGGCGCAGGGCAGCGTTGATGGAGCAAAATGACTACTTATCTTTATTGATTTCTTTCACCACTGTATTTGTCATTGTCAGGCGTATCACTTACGACCAAGTCAGCGAAGTGACCGTCCGTCTCTCTTATGACATACAACAGAAGGATATGTTTCTGTTTGCCAGGTGTTTGCTGAAGTCAACTAGCGAGTAAGATCAATTGAAGTGTGGTGTTAGGATATATTTACAGTTGAGAAATTATGCATAAATAGGCTTCGAATGAAAGCATATTTCATCCTTTCACTCAACAATGAATTGTTACCGACGAAACGTTTGAAGTGGAAAGGTTTTGTCGATTCATTCTTGAATGAATCGCTTTGTCGGCAAACCGTTCGTAGTTGGAAAATTCTGACGTTAAACAATTTATAGATGATATACATTGAGGGTGACTTATTTGCCAGAGAAACGGAGACAGGTTTCTGAATCTCAAACATCAAAAGTATGGACACAATATATATACTAAAAATAACTTTGAATTCGGAACTCAATTTTCATTTGAAGTCACTCGTGCCGTACTTTCCTAACACCAAAACCGGTAACGAGTTTCCCAACTTTAACACGGGATTATATTTTTTTGCCTTAGAGTTCCAACTTTGCTTTATATCCTCAACTTGAGGTTATATATGAGCGTATGTATATTATACAAACTATAACCAGAAGGTCATGTCTGTTATAAGAAGTTAGGATAACCAACCTATTTTTACGGCAATGTAAAAATAGGCTGTAAGGTAAAGGTACGTAAAAATACTATTTTTACGTACCTTTACCTTACAGTCAAAAACAACACTGTATTGAATATTTAATAGATTGTAGATAACTGTTATGGTGGGAGAAAACGCAACCTCAGGTAGAGGTTTATATATTTCGGTTTGATATAGCTAAGAATTTGAAAAGTAACTTTTCTAGTTCAAATAATCAGATCTCCAGTGAAATGATTGTAAAAAAATATTACATTAACATATCTGCATAATTAACGAGCGTTCCATGGAACTCTGTTTAGTTAAGTCTTACAAACAAATATATTGAAATATTATCAGCAGTTTCTGGTAAGCCGATTGGACTTCTGACTTTTGGATTTTCCCTTTGCAAGTTGTCCTTATATTTTGTCGCTGGAATATACAGCGATGACGTTGTTCACGTTTTCATATCAAACTTTAAATAAACATACTGGTAAGAGGAAAATTTCGTGTATTTTAAAAAAATCCCTCAAACGCTTAACTCTTACGAATAACTCTTAACTCTTACAAGTATTTGAAACTAGTAAGATTTCAATACTCATAAGCTCACATACCAACGTTTGGACACCAGTGTTCTCTCTTCAACTTATCGCAGTCCACAGCTAGACATAGGTCTCCCCATTTTGCGCCAGTTAACCCGGGCTTCCGCTATTCTCATCCAGCCTTTACCAGCGACCTTTCGCAAGTCGTCGGTCCATCGAGCTGGAAGGCGTCCTACGCTACGCTTGCCAAGACGCGGTCTTTATTCCAAAACTCGTCTGCTCCAACGGCCATCGGTTTGCGATATTGGTGACCAGCCCACTGCCACTTCAACCTGCTGATCCGGCAGGCTATGTCGGTAAGTTTAATTATCTTACGGATTAAATCATTTCTGATCTTATCCCTAAGAGAGACCCCGAGCATAGCTCGCTCCATTGCGCATTGAGTGACTTTGAACTTGTGAACCAATCCCGCAGTCAGAGTCCATGCCTCAGCTGCGTATGTTAAACACGGGTAGGACGCATTGCTTTTTTTTACTTGATAATTGTTACATTTTCACCAAGTAACAAATAAACATGTAAAAACAATAAATTGCATAAGACAAAGGATACATTTATATTGCGAAATTCGCCACGCCTTAATTGAAGGTTACATTATGTAAGCAAATGATAAGACGACAGACGATTTACGATTATAAATATGTACAAACCCATTTTTTCTCAATTCAGTTGATAAACATAATACAGGTTCCCAGCCTTGGTTTGAAACTACGTTTAGCGGTTCTTAAGTCTTCCGATAGGAATACAGTGTGGTTTATTTAAATAAAGCGTAAGTACCTACCTTTTCCTAATAAAATAAAAAAAGAATTTATTATTTGATACAATTTTGTTGTTTTTAATAAAATAATATCTTTATAAGTTACTAAGACAGCAAGCCCAGGATATATAGTCGAAGAGAACTATTTGAACGGCCCATGGTCTGGTCGTTAAGTATGTAAAATATGTATGTATTTACAAAAAATATATAAATAAATATCCTTATCCGTTGTTTAGTACCCATATTACAGGCTAAATGCTTAATTTGGGATTA